>JAPMOQ010001578.1:4760145-4781229 GCA_026543055.1 Argiope trifasciata | reverse complement strand
ATGGATGCAATTGGGTATGGTATGAATGGAAAAGTTTGATTTCAACGTATACTAATACACTTTCAATAGGTTTTGGATTAGATGCTCAATAAATATTACTGAGAAGCAGAGCAAAATCAAAACAAAATTCCATTTTACTTAATATTTTGAATAATAAAAGAATCAGCAATTAAATGCTGAGATATATATTTTAGGGAACAAAATACACATACATTTACCCATTTTGGAAATTCTTTACATAACAAGCTATTTAATAAAACCTTTCAAGTATTTGCTTACATAAAATATTAGTTTAGTGGAATATTGAATTGTTTAGTTTATTTACACATTTGCATTTTTCTTTGAGGCTTTATGAAAATTATCTTGGAACATTATTATTAATTTTGAGCTATGGTTAAATGATGTAGATAAAAACTGCAAATGTATTTTACTTCTCTCTTGCCTCAGTATGAAAACCTAATGATCCATCACAATTTTTCATGGATCAGAAGATTAAACTCATGATTACAGATGTATACCACACTTTGAATTCAATCTTCCACTATACAACTACTCTGATTGTACAAAATAATCATCGAATCCAAATAAAGGATCCACTGCGATTGCAAAATTTATTAAAAATAGGTACTTTTCTATTAACTAGGCACAAATATCACCAATGTGAATCATACGTGAGCCAAGTTACCAAACAAAGTGAATGATAAAACAAAATAAAGCACATGACATCAAAAATTTGGTGGAATTCTATATTATTCGGTGATTTCTTGTTGCATCTGGCTAACGGAAAAGTACCTAAAATTTATAAAAACTATACATGTAAGAAATATATAATAATAGAAATAAAATTATTACATTGATAAAAATCTGATAATTACCTTACTGCAATTAAATATGCACTTGAAAAGTGAAATATCAAAATATTCATACATAATAAATTACTCTTTCAATTCAAAGAGATTAATTTAGGCGAATGTAATGCCTCATTTAAAATGTTCAGGATTAAAGCCATATTCCACAGGGAAATAAAAATTTGATGACATACAATAGAAATATCATAGAAAAGTGATTAAACATGAAATGCAAAACTGAAGTGAATTTAGTTAGAAGCCGTGTAAAATTTTTAAATAAATATCATTGAAATTCTTACCAATGGACGCCCATGAAGGAGCTGGCCAAATATCATTCAGCTGCCAATACAAAGCTCCCATTGTCTTTCCTTCCCCATTTACAACTTCACTTTGGCTACGACGATACTTCTCAGTTTCAGTTTTTATTGCAACAGCTTGGACAATCTGAAAAAAGTAAATTATTCTTTAAAATTTCTGTATTAATAAAACTGACACTAAAATTTTTTTTAAAATTCTGTAATGCTAAGCCTTATATTAAATATAATTAAATAACTGTTTGCTTGTTTGGATATTATATAATTCCATATTTATTGGCAGATCTACATAAAACTTCATACACATGTTAATAACATCATGAATAATTAACTGCACTATTAAAATGCTATGATATTCTACTGAAGGGAATATAAGGAATAGAAATAATTTAATAATTTTCTGCCATAACATTCGAAGATATCATTGCATAAAATTACTTTTATACCACCTAATTTATAAAAAAATCAGCTTTTCAATGACAAAACTTCCATCTTGAATGGTATATCTTTATTTTAAACAACTTTAGAAAGTATAAATTCAATTTGAAATAATTATTTCTTTCCTTGATTTATTAAATCTATTTTATGTTATTATAATATTAAATATTTTCCCTAATTTATTTATTTAGTATTCACATCTATCACATGCTTTAGCCAATGTTAAAATTAAACTGTTTCTGTTTTGTTTGTTTTTCAGTTTCACTTTTGCACTTATTTCATGGTAAAAATGCTTTTTAAAACACGCATGCAATTATTGATCTTTAAATACAATTTTGTTTAAATTGTTGCAATTCCTTTTATTACTCATATTTTAGTACTTTCATACTTTAAAATGTGTTCCTATAGCATATGATATTTCTTTTCAAAGACTGTTTATTAACTTGGACTCATTAAACAAGACTTTATTTCAATTGATATATTTACCAATTTTAATTGAATTATTACATATTTTACTACAGCTGCTTCAAAATGATAGTTTAAAAAAGTGTCAGAATATACTTTTCTTCATCTTTGCATTTTCAACTTGCAGACATTTTGCCTTTCTTTAACTTTATAATACCTAAAATTTATGCGTCTCCCTCTCTGTTAATCATTACTGCTACTTGTCAATGTTCAAAATCTGAATATTGCAATTTGATTTTCAAAGCTCTAAAAATAGTATGGGTGAGAATGCAGATTACAAAAACCAAAAATAAACAAAACCAATAATATGTTCAGAGAATATGGTTATTTTCAAATGTATTTGCTTTCAATTAAATGAAAAATGTTGCTCCATTAAGATAATTTATTTTAGTTTTATCTGAATTTTATAAATATTGATATCCTGTTCATAGCAGTAGTTGATATTTAGGTATCTACATACAATATTGACTTTACAAATGAATTACATAATTTATTGTAATGTTACATAATTAACATATTGAGTGAATTACATAATTTAAGTCAAAGAAATATTAAGTATCAAATAACATTAATGTAAGAACTTTGGGGATAATATTCTCTTAATTCCTTAATGTTATCAATATTAATCAAGAAACTTCAAAAGTTCTCTTAACAACCAAACATATGCTGCCAAGCCCTTAAGAGGAATTTTCAAGCAATCTTAGAAGCAAAAAACAAAAAATTTACCTGGGATAAATATAAGAAATCTTTAAAACCTTGAATGTCACAGGAAGAATCAGGTAATCTGAAATGTTTCGAAATCATACTATCTATCTGCAAGTTACCTAATAAAAAAATATTAATTGTTAATTTATATTTTATCATTTCAATATCAAATTTTCAGATCTGAAAAACCTTACTTAAATGAGGTATCACAATATCTTTTAAAAAATAAGATTTTATTCTGAAGGATTGAAAAAAAAAGGGGAGGGGGCGATGCTTCTTTATTTTCTAATGCAGTTTCGAAATTAATGAGTGGGTGTAAGATAAATTTCACAAAATCAAATCCTGAGTTACAGTAAGCATCCACTAGTTTAAAAAATCATTAAAATGAAAGTTTTTATAATACTAATAAAGCAATAAATAAATAAAATTTTATGAATTCAAAACTACTAAAATGGTATATAATTTCAGAAATATCAATGGAATGTTACAAACAATTACTATAACCCTATTGACTGTATCATTACTATAACCCTATAATTTAAAATAACCATAAATTCCTAAATTCTCTATTCATTAGGTATTAAAGTAATAAATGTCTTTTTGTCAACCAATCACTTAGAAGAAAATATTTAGAAATTCGAAGTCAGAAGTTATAACATTTTTGATAAACTGAAAGGAAAAAATTTATGCCTTGCAGAAAAAAAATTTGAAATGGGATTCTTAAATGAAGCACATAGAATAAAACAAGAATAAAATATTAGTTCTAATAAATAAAAAGCTATTCCTAATTGTTAAGACATATTTTATAATTGAAAACGTAACATCATCAAAGTTTTAAACAAAAATTGGAAAATTTTACAACAGAAAAAAATTTATTGAAGCAATTTTTTTAACTAGTGATATTTAGTATTTTAAGTTATATTGTAATGGCTCACCAAACATATGATGTTGACGATGCTTTATAACATCATTTAATGGATATTTCCAATCTTGAGGATTTGAAACATTAGCAAGAGATTCAAAAGAGGGATAAGATTGAAATCCATATTCAGATACAAATCTTGCCCTAGGATATGTATCAGGGCTCCATTCATCGCCAAAGTAGTTGTAAAAATGCACTGTGAAAATAATGAATCATTTTTCACTAACATAAATAATGCATGAAATTTTACAATTATAAAATTTTATCTATTAAAATCATTTAAGTGGGAGAAAAACCTTTAATATGAAAAAAAATGAAGAATAAATAGGTAGAATCTTCAAACCTTGTTTATTATCAATGGAAGAAAAATCCAGAAAAAAATATTTGAAAAAACAATAAATCTATTTTAATTTCATCACAGCAACAATAAATACAGTAATAAATTATATCTAAGAAATGTTTTTAATTTGCTGCAAAATCATACCATGAAAAAAAATTACTTCATGTACTTCAAGCAGTGTAAGCATCATTTTTGTATTGCTATATTTTTGTAAGTTATTAAAGAGAAAAAAATAGCAATCATTTCGATTTTAAATGAATTAAAATCCCCCAACAATGAGAAAAATGAACATTCCCACCTTCAAATATGTTTATGTCAAATTTGACAATTCTAAATTCAATTGCCACCTCCAGCAAAGAACCAACAAAGTTTAAACATACACACTTTTTAATATTATAGAGAATGAAATATCTGCATTTTAGTTTACAAATTTTTTTAACTGCTGAAAAAATCAACAACTTTTCCTTCATAAATTAGCATTCTGTAAATGAAATGTTTAAATTTTAATTTCTAGCTTTAGAATAAATTTTAATATAATTCTCAGAACAATAATCAATTTTTTATACATGTAGTCTACAAATAGGTAAAAGTATTGCAGGAAATATATATAATAATAATATTTTTTGTAAATAAAATGAATATTCAATGTGAAATATTCCAGATATTAGACACAAATTAAATTTAAAGGGATTTTTTTTACCTATTGTTCAAACTAAGAAGCAAAAAATATGAAATATTTCATTTAATTTATTTATTTATCAACTAAGTTGTTAATTTACTTCAGCTTCTGATTTTACATATAGATATGCAAGAATAAGTATTAAATAAAAGTCTGCTGGAACAGAAATATTCAGAAAAACATTATCAACAAAATCAACTCACCATCACCATACAGATTATCTTGAGGATTACTTGATATCCACCCTTCTCTAACAGTCTCAGGTCCATTAGATGGGCTTGAAGGCAAAAAGGTTCGAGTAGGGTCTTCATTTTTTACTAATGGCATGATAGTATCAATATATAGTTTGACATAATCTGCTTTGTACAGTTCCAAGTATTGCCCAACAGATGGCCTAAAATTGTCATATTCAACATTTCTGTTAATATTCTTTATTTAAAGTTATTAACAGAAAAATGAATATTATGAAACTTAAATACACAACGGTTTGTGGAGGGGGGGAAAACACAAAAATCCAACCAAAATATAAATCATAACTATTTATATCTTTTTAAATTTAAAAGGTTCTACTTTTTAAAAAGTATTTTTTTTTTTTTTTTTTTTTTTTGTTATTTTTCAAAGAAAATTTATTTAAAAAGTTAGTATAATGACAACATATTTCGTAAAACATTATTCACTTTCTTACACACACACATACACACACACACACACACACACACACACACACACATATATATACATATCAACCAATAAAAATATAAATAATTAAAGTCTTATATTTACCACCAATGACCAGATATTGCTTGTTCATTTTCGTTGTTCCCAGCCCAAAGCAATAAACTTGGGTGATGTTGAAGACGCCTAACCTAGAAATATTTACTTAAGGATATAAAAGGTTCACATTAAGAAAAAAGAAAAAGAAAAGTGTTCATGCAATTAAAAAAAATGTAATGCAGAGATGGGAAATAGAAAACAGCTTTCAAATATGAAGAATATCAAGGCAAAGAAGTTCCTAATTGGATCGTAATTTTCTTTAAAATATTTATAGTAGAATACAAAGAAAAAAAAGTCAAAAGGTTAAAAAAAACTGAAAAATTGAATCTCAAATAGTGTTTTGAAACAAAACTATAATTCTTAATTTTAATTATTGATCCCAAAAACACTAATCTGCAAGGAAAATAATATATCTGTTTTTAAATTCCAAATTATTATTAAGTATTAGTATTACATGTATTGTAATGCATTAATTCTAAACCTAGTAATGTATGTAACTTTTCAGTACCTTGGTTACATGTATTTATCATACTGAAATATCCTTATAAGAATTACCAATAGAATCAAAATCTAAGCATGTTTTGAAGAGAGGACCAAAGTATACTACTTTAAAAAAGCTTAATTTTATGAAATAACATTACATAAACACATGATTAATAAGAAGAATTAACAGAATAACAAAATGAACAAGATTACATACAACAAAAAATTAATCGATCTCAAGAATATAAAAATTGATTCTGAAAATGCTGAAATGCATAGCACTGTGTCATGTCTGATTATACGACATATTGACATGACATTATTGAATAATAAAAAAGATTCAACAAAAACCAATCAAACGCTGAGCAATTATTAATAATTTTTTTAAATATATGTGTGGAAAATAACAAATTAATTGCTAGACTGAAAAATTTCAAAAACTACTAAAATAAATGTATAATTAAAAAATGGATTAAATTAATGTTGCAATATGAGAATGGTATTATATTATTTGCTTCAACAGCAGTATGACATTAATTATCAGTATTCTCAAGATTGTACAGGAATTGCATTTTGCCCAATATATGTTTGATCCCAGCTTCTGAATATTAGATGTGATTTTCAGAATAAAAATATTTAAAAAACAGATATATGATTTTTGACTAGAAAAGAATTATTGATGGTAAAAATCATTTATAATATTGTAATTCATTAATCATGTATTTCAGATTGAAAACAAAATTATAATAACTATGTAACCATTAACTGTTCAATGATAAATTAACCAATATTCAACAAAAAGTTAGATAATAATTACCAAATCTATTCAGTTTTAATATTTAAAAATACGTTGCTTTGATTTTCTAATACCTCAAAGTACTTGTAATGAAAAAAAAAATGCTTACCTGTTGAGTTATTTCAGAGCTAATACTGCTAAGAAAATCTTGATAAGTTGGATACAATGCACAAGCAAACATCAAATCCTGCCAAATAAACAATCCTAATCTGTCTGCTGCTTCATAAAATTCATCAGATTCATAAATTCCACCTCCCCAAACCCGGAGCATATTCATGTTGGCCTCTTTAGCTGATTGCAGAAGATTTTCAATGTATTGTGGAGTGATTCTTTCCTGGAAACTATCAGCAGGAATCCAGTTAGATCCTTTGGCAAAGAATGGCACACCATTTACTTTGAAATAAAAACTTAAGCCTGTAAAGAAAAATATATACATAGTAATTAGTCAAATCAATATCTAAACTCAGTTAATATATAAGATATTAAATCATAGGTAATATCCTCAAAAGAGGTCAGACAGAAAATTGATGAATTTATAAAATTTCTTTTAGATTCTTAAACTTTTTAACAAAAATATAAACTTTTACGGTTTTGTATGGTAAAAAATATTTTTCAAATACATTTTCAAGTAAATATCCAACTCCTTGAATTCTTTCAAATACATCATAATGTTTCATCTTATCTATAAGGAAAAAGTTCAAGTTTTTAACAATTTTTAAAAGAACTCTGTCAAATTTACATCCAGTATTAATGGCACACACCACAGAGAGAACAGGAAAAGAAAATACGGAAATGCATTCAGCACAGATACAGCATGAATAGAAAATTTTCTCCAAATAAGTTTGGATAAGTTTGTCAATAAGTTTAAGTTAAATTATAATTTAATTAAAAAGGGTTTCATTTTGTAGTGAATTTGTGGGGGGGAGTGTCCATTAAATTCAATAATAATTTTGATAATGTATTAAAAATATATTAAAGAATAAAAATACATCAAATAATTCTAGATAAAAATAACTAAAAGAACAAATTTATAAATTATTTAAAAGTAAATTTTATTTTATTACTTTTGGAATTTAACAATCAGTATTTTGAATTTATGCCATTGATAATCATCATCTGTTAATAAATTTTTTAAAAAAATCAGTTTAATTTAATTAAGTTATACATAGAATTTATTTTGGAGTTATACAAAAGTTATTATAGAAATCATAAAGAAATAATTATTTTAATCAAATGTATGCTTTTGTAAATAAACATTAATACAGAAACATATAACAGTCACTTGCCTAGTACACTTAAAATGGAAAAAATTACACATAATAAAATTAAATATAATCAAGATCACATAAAAAAACATCAATTATTAGAATACTAATAAAAAACCAATCTTGCTCTAAGTGAATTAAAAAGTTTTAAAAGCTTCTTCTGCTAAATTTTGTAATTTGCAATTTATTTTTCAACTCTCTATTAGGCGTTTCTTAAGAATTTATTTATTGTTTTTAATTCTCTAAATTGGTACTTTCTGTTTTCTTTTCAAACCTTCATCTAGTTCTTTTCTTTCCTTTCTTTTTTCTTCTCTTTATACACTTCATATTTGGCATGAGAATTTCTCACATTTATATCAATTATATTGATGCTTGAAATTACTTATTCTTCCTTGAATATCAAAAAAAATTCTTCTAACAATGAGTTTTTGTTCATTCATATACTTTCTTAGATACGCTTTATTAATCGAAATTCTCATTCAATATAATTGTAACCATAAGATAGTATTATTATCACTTTTAATTATGATATGGCACATTACAAAGTTATGACAGCAGGTCAAACCAAAATTATAAGGCCAATGTGTATTTTGAAAAGTTAAAACTGATATTTCTAAAAGTTTCCTTATGGCTGTTATTAGTCACAGTCATCAGCTTACTGGCTCTTCTAATCATAATGAAGTTTTAAAGCAATTTCAAAACCCTTTTAAAAAGATACCCTAGGTCATTTTGGCAACATTTGACGCTGAATGTAGAGAAATAACTTGTGGTGCCCAAATTCTGATCGTTGAAGTATTATTTATTGTATCACGTGGATCAGCGGAAATGCAAGATTTATTATTGTTATTTCAAAAAGATTATCCTCGCTGACTCATTGTATTTCCACATTTTTTATAATGTATCTAAATATCTTTACTTATATGTTTTTCTGAGTTGGCAATCAGAAATTGCTTTAAAAATTAGTATTTACTTTGGTTTCTGTTAATAAAGTTGTGTTTCGTAGAGTCGATGTTATTCCAGATGATTTAACCTGTTAATTCTCTAATATGCATTGCATGACATCAAAATTTCTCTACATTGGTGACCTTGGACTTCAACTCCGAGCGTAGAAAAGCTATTTTTATCGCCGTAAATAACGAGGTACGTTAAATTCTTTTTAATACCGTTATTGCGTCATCTTTTCATTATGGTTGATAATAACTCAAATATGGACTCTGAGTTGAGCCGAATCGCTGTTAAACTGCCAGTGTTTTGGAAAAATAAGCCAAAACTTTGGTTTATACAACTTGAAGCTCAATTTTCCAATAGCAACATTACTCAAGACGTTACTAAATTTAACACCGTCGTAGCAGCGCTCGACGAAAATGTGTTAGAGTTCGTTGTAGATGTTTTATCGCATCCGCCAAGTGAGAATAAATACGAAACTTTAAAAAATGCTCTTCTAACTCGATTAACCGACACAGAAGAATCTCGATTAAAAAAACTACTTACCGAAATTGATCTCGGCGACAAACGCCCATCTGACTTATTGCGGCATATGAAAGGTTTGGCTGACAATTCTATCTCGGAAGAAGTTTTGAAATCACTTTGGCTTCAGCGTTTGCCTCAACAAGTACAAGCCATATTGTCTATTAGTAAAGATCCACTGGACAATATCACGGAAATGGCAGATAAAATAATTAGTGTCTACAATTCTTCAGAATCATTTTCAATTGCACAATCCAATACTACTAATTCATCATCCATTGGAAGCAAAAAAATTGAAACCTTAGAAGCCAGCATTGCATCACTCACAGAAAAATTCAAAGAATTTGCACATCGTCAACGGTCACGCAGCAAGTCCAGAAACTTCAGAGGGCGAAACAACAGATCCAGATCTAGTTCAACTCATCATAAATTCTGCTGGTACCATTTTAAATTTGGTGTAAATGCTAAAAAGTGCATCTCCCCTTGCGAATTTAGAAATCCTAACTCGCCATCAGTCTCGGAAAACTAAATGGCCGGTTGCTTGAGGAGGCCAACGACCATGGCCGTTTAAATTGTCGCCTCTTTATATTTGATAATTCGAGCCATAAAAGTTATTTGATTGATACAGGAGCTGATGTATCAGTCATACCTTTATCCAAATTAAGTAATCGAACTCCTTCAGAATTTAAACTGTTTGCAGCTAATTCAACGCCAATTAAAACTTATGGAACACAATTAGTTAAACTCGATCTTGGTTTACGAAGAAAATTCGACTGGCTGTTCATAGTCGCCGATGTTTCAAAACCTATCATTGGCGCTGATTTTTTACAGAACTATGGTCTTCTAGTTGACTTAAAGCGAAAACGGTTGATTGATCCTCTAACTTCGCTTTACGCACCAGCTAAAGTAATGAGAGGTCCATCCTCGTCTTTAACGCCACTCGATTGTAGTAGCCTGGATTCCAACATTCGCATGCTTTTGAAAGAATTCAACAATATCACATCAGAAAATTTTAAATTAAAGAAGAGCGAAACCAAACATCATGTTACGCATTCTATCATTACAAGAGGCCCTCCTGTCACATCAAAAGTTCGTCGCCTAGCACCTGACAAGCTCAAGATAGCAAAAGAGGAATTCTCATATATGTTGGAGCAGGGAATTTGCAGACCTTCAAGCAGTCCTTGGTCAAGTCCGTTACATCTAGTACCAAAGAAAACAGGTGGTTGGAGACCTTGCGGGGACTACAGAGCTCTGAATGCTGCTACCCAACCTGACAGGTATCCCATTCCTCATTTACATGATTTTACGCAAAATTTATATGGATGTAAATATTTTTCCACCCTTGACTTAGAAAGAGCTTACCATCAGATCCCAATTGAATCATCAGATATAGAAAAAACAGCCATTTGTACCCCTTTCGGTTTATTTGAATTCACAAGAATGACTTTCGGTTTGCGCAATGCAGCTCAAACTTTTCAACGATTTCTCCATTCTGTGTTACGAGGCTTGGATTTTTGCTTCAGCTATATTGATGATATTCTTATCGCATCGAAGGATGAAGCTCAGCACCTTAATCATCTTAGGCAAGTTTTTCAACGTCTTCAAGATGCTGGTCTGATATTAAAAATTTCAAAATGTAAATTCTCCCAAAACGAAGTAAATTTTTTAGGCCATCGAATTTCTGAAAATGGTATCGAACCCACAAAAGATAGAGTAAAAGTTATCGAAGATTTTAAGCTCCCTGAAACAGTTAAACAATTAAGAAGATTTTTGGGAATAATTAATTTTTATAGAAGATTTATTCCTCAAGCAGCTCAACATCAAGCGAGCTTGTATGATTACATAAAAAATAGCAAAAAGAATGATAATCGAATCATCAATTGGAGTGATAAATCAATACAAGCCTTTGAGCAATGCAAAGAGCAACTGCGTACAGCAACTATTCTGGCACACCCTTCACCAACAGCTAAATTTTGCCTGATGGTAGATGCCTCAGATAAAGCTTTAGGATCTGTCGTTCAGCAACATGTTAATGGACAGTGGCAACCATTAGGATTCTTTTCCGTTCGCCTAACTCCAGCTCAACAAAATTACTCTACATATGACAGAGAACTCTTGGCAGCATACTCTTCAATAAAACATTTCCGTTATTTATTGGAAGGTCGTGAATTTACACTTTTCACGGACCACAAGCCTCTCACTTTTGCATTTCGCCAAAAATTAGAAAAAGCATCACCTCGACAACAAAGGCACCTTGAATATATTGGACAATTCACTACAGATATCCAACATATTTCTGGTAAAGACAATGTAATAGCTGATGCCCTATCAAGAATGGATGAAATTCATATTCCCTCCCAAATTGATTACGAAGCTATATCCAAATCTCAAGAGACAGATACGGAATTAAAAGAAATTCTTTCTTCTCCAAATTCTTCCTTGAAGATGCAAAAGTTACCAGTTGTCGGAACAAAATCTTTTATTTACTGTGATACTTCTCAAAATTCTCCACGACCATATATACCACCAGATTTTAGAAAATCAGCATTTCTCAGTGTTCATAGTTCCTCACATCCGGGAATCAAATCTACAGTCAAACTTCTGACATCAAAATTTGTTTGGCCGTCAATCAAAAAAAACGCCAGATATTGGACTAGATGCTGTCTACAATGCCAAAAATCAAAAATTTCTAGACATGTCCACAGTCCATATCAACAATATAAAACCGTTAGCCAACGATTCAGCGAAATAAATTTGGATATCATTGGACCATTACCCTCTTCCGAAGGTTTTCGTTACTGCTTAACCATCATCGATAGATACTCCCGTTGGACAGAGGCTATTCCGATTTCGGACATCACAGCCGATACAGTAGCTGATACTCTCGTTAAGAATTGGATTTCACGCTTTGGATCTCCTATGATCATTACAACCGATCAAGGAGCGCAGTTCGAATCCCAGCTATTCCTTGAATTATCAAAGATCATTGGATTTAAGAGGAATCGAACAACAGCGTACCATCCACAAGCCAACGGCTGCATCGAACGCTGGCACCGAACACTCAAATCTGCCATAATGTGTCATGCAAATCCAAGGTGGACACGATCACTCCCGATCATTCTCCTCGGACTACGCACAACTTGGCATTCGGATTTCAACTCTACGCCAGCTGAACTACTTTATGGGGAAAACATCAGACTGCCTTGTGATTTCTTTGAAAATACAAAATATGAACCTCAGTCTGAATTTGTCAAAACGCTAAAGGAAAACTTAAATAAGTTAACCCCTGTCCCTTTTACAAACCATTCAAAGCAAAAGCCATTCATTTTTCGAGACTTGACAACTTGCTCACACGTCTTCATAAGAACCGACAGCGTCCGTCAAAGCCTTCAACCACCTTACCAAGGACCATATGAAGTACTAAATAGAACTGACAAAAATTTCACCATCTTAATGAAGGATAAAAAAGTTAATGTGTCAATCGATAGAGTTAAACCCTGCTTTTTGGACAACTCTGACGATAAAGACACAGCAAATTGTCAGGCCAACAGGGACTTTCAAGCAAAGACAATCCCAACCGAGCATCTGCAAGAAACTCCTTCAACGGGATCTAAATCCAAATCGGATCAGCGCTCATGTCTTAGGCTACCAAACCAAACTGCTCCAAAAGTTAACCAAGAAAGTTAGGTTTGCACAGAATCATTTTCCACATTCAACCAGAACTGGACGTGTTGTTCGACGCCCTGCTCGTTACCTGTAAAGACTTTTTATCGTTCGGTACCTCACTCGGCAGGGGAGTGATGTGGTGCCCAAATTCTGATCGCTGAAGTATTATTTATTGTATCACGTGGATCAGCGGAAATGCAAGATTTATTATTGTTATTTCAAAAAGATTATCCTCGCTGACTCATTGTATTTCCACATTTTTTATAATGTATCTAAATATCTTTACTTATATGTTTTTCTGAGTTGGCAATCAGAAATTGCTTTAAAAATTAGTATTTACTTTGGTTTCTGTTAATAAAGTTGTGTTTCGTAGAGTCGATGTTATTCCAGATGATTTAACCTGTTAATTCTCTAATATGCATTGCATGACATCAAAATTTCTCTACAAACTCATGCTCAATAGAGCTCATGTTTGCCACAAAAATGCCATCTAGATATCAGGGCAATTAGCTCTGATATTTAAATATTTGTATTTTTCTAAAATTTCTAAATAAATAAAATTTACCAATTGTTAAAGGATTAAAATAAGGACTAAAGGATTAAAATATAAAGTAAAATTAATACATAAAATGTCTTGACTTTCTTACAGTACAAATAAAAATCGTTTAAAAAATATTTTTAAGAAATGAATTTATTACAATCAGAAACTTTACACTGAATAAGAGAAAAATACTATAAAAGTTATAAAAATTCTAATTAACAAATTTTTTTCACAAAATATGAATAATTTTTTTATTTAAAATTTTCTTACTATATTTATTTTTTTCCTATGTAGTAATTTCACTAAAGTTAATACTATTCAGAAAATTAAACCACAAAAAAAATCAAACAATTACATACTACAACATTTTCATCATGTTTAATGCACAAAACACACAAACAAAATTCGTTCAATAATTCCTTAATGTTATATTTAATTTACAAATTTAATCATTCCCATTTGAATTACACACACAGTTATTAAAAATAATCATTTGAAATAGAGAGTTATGAAAACTTCATAAACTTACCAGAAGAATTTCCAACAGGTTCTTGTATAAGTTCTATTGTTCTAAAACCTATTTTAATAGACTTTGTGACAGTCTCCACATTATTTGAAAATATTATCTTAAGTGTATAAAGAGGCTGATCTCCCAATCCATTTGGCCACCAAAGTTTGATGTCATAATTCTATTTTTTTTTTTAAAAATCACCATTGAATTAGATATGCATTTTCAAAAATATAAAAATAATAAAAATATAAATGCTAAAATTTTAAAAATAAATAATATTTTTTGGTTGGTTTATTATTCAAATAACAAAATAAACTGTCATAAATTGAATGCATTTCAAGAGAAACCTATAATAAATATATATATATATATTTAAAGATGTGTATAAAAATCAAGAAAACTCTAATTAATCTATCATAAAATAAAATATTAATATGTTTATTTCACAGAATGTTTTTTCAATAAAATTAATTTATATCAAACATACAGACCTCTGTAAGGTTTATTTTGATAGTCTTTTGGGCATTCAAATTTTCGTCTGGCTTAATACTTATATTGGAGTGAAAAATTATTGAATCATTCAAGGAAATCATCATGTTACCATTGACCAAATCAAATGAAGCCATTTCCATATGTGCAATAACTGTCATATTTTGAAGTTTCCCATCTATAAATCAGAAAGTGTGTAATATAGTGATATAAATAAATTAAGATCTTTTGAATAAAGCCATTTTATTTTTTAAAATGCTTACTGATTATATAAGGAACAACAGTCACATCTGTTATTAAAAGTGTGTCAAATCCAACAACTTCCAGTAATTTCCTACAAAATGGAATCATGCATTAAAATATAAACAGAGGGTGCTCCATGAATTCGTGTAAACTTCAAATAATAACAGTAAAAATATTTTTTTAATGCTGAGAAAAATTTGTAATAGTTATTAAGAAAATTTTCAAAATGATATATGTATATATATATATAGTTTAAGCAGGAAACTTTAAAAAGAAAATGTTCCACTAAATGAAGAAATTTCAATACAAATTGATTACAATACACTACTATTTAGATAATTATCAAAATTTATTATAGTGAATGCCAAATAAAAAAGAAAAATATTGAAAAATATTTAAAATGGAGAAGAATTACCATATTCCTTGAGTGGGGAAAGCAGGCCCCCAATCCCAACTGAAAGAACTTTGCATTTTTCGGATGTAATTCACATGGCATTCTCCACTTTGGACAGGAGGTGGACAGACAGGTGGAATAACATATTTGAGAACTTGAATTTCATGTTTTTCTTTGGAATACTCTGTAGCAGATCTGAATGATACTCTTATACTGTTGTTAGCCTAAAATTTAAACACCATGTCACAAATTTAATTATTAAAATAACATAAGTTTAAATATCTTTTAACTAATCATAACAATTAATCGATAACAATTAACTAGTTTTATTCAAGGTAATTAATTAATTAAGAGTTAATTAACAATTAACTCTCAATTTGTTAATTGCTTATGATAAAACTAATTTTTATAAGCATCAAAATTGAATGCAATGAATTGCATGCAACTAATTTTTATTCAAATTCTAAGAATAATTCAACAATTATATATTTCAAACTCAGAAAATGTTTAAAGCAACAAAATTTAAATAATTTAAAACTAAAAATGACATTTTTATACAGTAATTTCAAAGAATTAAATAGCGTATAAAGTTATTAAAAAGGCCAGTAAAGAAAATACATTTTCTTTTAAAACATACTGTATAGGCTTACTCACCTTTAAAACAGGTTTAATGTCAAATAAATAACGAACAAACATATTATCAGAAGCTCCAATTAATTTTCCATTTAAATGGATTTTGCTCACAGTATCAAGTCCATGAGCTATTAGAACAATTCTTTTCTTTTGCAAAAGATGACACTCAGCTGAAACCAAAATAAATTTTAAATAAATACTCATTCATCAAAAAAAAAGCTTTTAAAAAATAAAAAGGGATTAACAAAATAACAGAAAATATAAAATAGTGGCTTAGCAATTAAAACAGCAATCACTGAAAATTATTAAAATGTAATTTTGAAAGTGACTAAAATGTAAAACTGAAAATTAAATGTACAGTTATTAAATAAAAATTCTAATGAAATTAATATTAATGCTTTACAAAATTACAATCATGAGAAAATATAAAAAAATTAATCAAAATGCTTTCAGATGTTTAAATTTTTATAATTTCTCACACTGCTTCTTAAACAATAATATATTACTTTTATTTCAATCAATTCATGGCACTTTACTTTATATATAGTGTAACTTAGTATTTCATATTGTGCTTATTATTGCTAATTATAATTACTAAAAAAAAGTCCATGCTTTACTTAACTAAACTATTTAATTTTATCTTTTATTGATAGTTTATACAACAATATAAAAACTAGCTGTAACTACTTTAAAGGATTCTTAGATGAACAGATCATTTTTACCAAAGTAAGGCTCTTGAATTACATTATTCCTTTGTAAATCAGTATAAATACTAAAATAAGACTTCCTTAATTTTCTAATTTACAGCTCTCATTCTAAATCTAGATTTTTTGAATATGTCCCATGTAAAACTCCAACATATAAAACAGTTGCTAGTTTTCTTATGAAATAAATAAAATTTAATTTCACAAATAAAAAGTTATTAAACAAATTTTAATAAATCTAATGATGGGTGCAACCAATTAACGGGATTTGCTAGGATTTGAGAGAATAAACATCTTAACTTTCTATTGCATTTACCGATCCAAAAGCATTTAAATGCTGTTTAAAAAGTAACCTTAGACGTCAACAAATTGATGGCCGCCTTTCAGTTATATTTCTATATTTAGCAGCGTTTTAACCATGAAATATGTTCGCATGTACAAATTTAGCTCAATATATGTCTTGTACTATAAAAATTCGGTTATTAAATACCATTTAGCAAAAAGAATCACATGGGACAATCGACTGCGCTGAATGGCATTTGTTCCGAATTAGAATTGTATTAAATATGGATCTCATTCAGATTTCCCGTTTACACTTCGTAAAAAAATTGAAATTTATGCAAATATAACGGAAATGAAGAAAAATAATATCTAATCCATATGTAATTACAATTTTTCATTTGTAAATTGTTTATAAGTATATATGCCGATAAATATTTTTTCAAAAATTATAATTCAATATTTTTTTAATTTAGGGTGCACAAACTGGAGGCACTGATGAGGGTAAGTATTTGAAAATGCATTTATATTGTTTTTTTGTTTTGCATTTAAATATGTGATTTTTACGTTTTTCATGCATTTATAACGGCTTTTTTTTTTTTTTTTTTTTTTTGCAGCAGGAAAACCTTCTGTCCCCGCTTCGGTACGTATCTTTTTTTTTCACTAACTAAACAGTGATAGTTACAATATAATTTCAATAATTACTAAGAGCTCTTAAATTCCTCTTGAAAACCAGCTTTACCATCGTATTGGGATTCCAGTCGGTAATTTTAGTAATTCATTGCCATTAGAAAAAGCTCAGATATTAGATAAAATTTCAACTTCTATATTGGATCAATAATTACTCTTTTTTTCATAAAGAAGAATTTTTTTATTTATGATGAGTGTTATTTCTTCACTCAACACATTGACGAACCGTATTAATACTCCTCATAACACATTTATTGGGTTAAGGATCTCTAAAATAATACTCTTCAAATAAAATCACACCAATTTAAAAAACAACCATCTTTTATTAAAACACAATTATAAATTGATAGAACAACACAGTAATAAATATATATACAGCTCGTGACACGTAATTGCATTGAGTCACGAGATTGAGCGAGATGGAGAAATGCGCGTGAACAATGAGCTTTCCAGACTAGTTTCCAGTCAAAATTTCAATTTGTTCTTAAGTTTACTAGTTTCTGAAACGAACAATTTTATGGTGTGAATGAAAGTAGAAATAAACTTCAAAAATTTAAAGCCTCATATTATTTTTATACAATGTCATAAGACTCATTCTTTTTCACGTACATTTATACACAAATAATTAATAATTAATTCTAAGCAATTAGTCGTTTTCAGAGGCAAGGAGAGGTTCGATTGTTACTCGATCAGGTTTAAGAGAACACTTCGATGTTTCGAAAAGAATCCCACATTAATCGGTGGAAAACAAGTTTCAAGCATATATATATATATATATATATATACACACATATACACACACACTATTAGTTCACAAGCTATATTATCTCTTACATCCAGCCAAAACATCAAATGACTTATAACTACTAAAAAAATTACTTATAATCCCTAAAAGCTTTTATGGGATTTATTTTTTTACTATAATTTTTACCAAATAAAAGTATTAGTATTAATTCAATGTTTCTTACATAATATTAGATTAACTTACAGATTAACAATTACTCATTGCAATAATCAAACACATAAATGGAATCTAATTTCAATCATTCTTCAGCTTGATAATAACAGTAAATAGTAAAACCACATCTTTTTTCCCCCCATTTGCATAACAAAAAAAGAAAAAAAAATTACTACAAATCAGAGTTAATAACCACTATATTCATGTTCAGGTAATGATATTCAGCTGTTAAATTCTTATATTTAAATATTATTCACAACTTGAAATGTGAACAAACTGACATCAGCATATAGCCAGTGACATAATGCATACGCATAATGAAATTCTGACAAAGCACTCACTCATTAATTTTTTCAAATCATTTATAACACAAAAAAAGTTTTAAAAGTAAGTAAACTATGAATATATATAACATAATTTATGATACCATGATAATGATAAAGTTCAGACTCTGCAGAGTGCTGAGACATACACTTTGAGATTAATTGGATGGATCAGTCATCTTTATCAGATTTTTGTAATTTAACCTACAATTCCTTGAATTTAAACTAATACATAATGGTTATTACACATAACTCATATGTTTTTAATATATTGGAATTTATTAACTATACTAATTTTTAATATTTTCCTTCCTCTCTACTAAGAATGAAAAGCCATTTCTATTATTGCAATAAGTTTGACCCAATTTTTATTTGAACAAATTTTCAATACAAACCAACTGATATATGTGATTTTTTTTTTTTTCAAGATGTTCTTTAAAAAATTTAGTTTTTTTTTCTCCAGCAAAAAAATAAACATTTTAAATCATGCAAGAAATTAATTCATATTCTATTAAATATTTATTAATATTCATAAAGCCAGAAAAATAAAATGTAAAAAAGAAAATAAAACGAACCTTTGAATTTCCTCTTAAATATCCAATTGTCTTGACCAACCCACCGGTACAAAAGATCATTTTTACCAAAATAAGGCTCTTGAATTATATTACTCCTTTGTAAATCAGTATAAATACTACCAGGTACTTTTGCTTTGACTGTAATACCTATCAAAACATCGTATTTTAAAAAATGACATAAAAAATAAGCAACTTTTTGTATCTTTAACTGCAAAACTAATTGTGTGACGATTAACAATGATAAATGAGAATTTTTATGCAATATTCATAAATAAACATTAAATATTTCATCGATCCAGTACGTATAATTATATTTTTGTTCGCATTGAAATGAAATTTAAAACTGTTTTATTTGCTCAATATAATAAATAGATTTGATTTAAAATAATTTTGAAAGATGCATTTATTACATACTTCCATTTGCGTTTACAACAGTCCAAATGCCATTCAGTGACAAAACTGATGGCGATCTATATATAATAAAGGAATCATTTCGAAAATTACAACGAGCAAAAGTGAAATAAAAACCACACAAAATTAAGAGTACGCAAATCTTCCAATACATTTCTAAGAGCAAATTAATGAGTTAAAAAAAACAATATGGCATTTCGTTTTAAAATTTTTGCAATGCAACAAATTTTTTTTAAAGGGGGGGGGGAAAAAAGTGAATTCAGCAAATTTTGACAGATAAACAACATAAGGCGGAAAACGAAAATAAACATTAATTCGTTTTCTGTGATGCCAAATAATAAAATCAAAATTTTTAAATACTAGTTAAGGCATCACAGAAAAGTTGGAGATGCATTTTTGAAATTCAGATACAAATAATACTTAAAACTAATTTTTATAATTTTATTCACAGTTTAAATAAAACGTGTGGGTAAATTTTAACTTTATTGGAATTTCAACAAGATTAGATAGACTTGGCAAAAAGCTGTCTCCCGAGGCCACGTGAAACCGTACCAGTCTTTCAGATACGGACAGATTTAGAAATTTACTTCTAAAGGTGGGTTCACACGAGGCTAATTTTTGCGTATTGTAGAAGATTACGCCTACTTCCAGAAAATCATAGGACTAGAACAGGACAATGGCAAATGATTGTCCCGTCGGGACAAACGTTGTCCATTGTCTCAACTGTTCACACGTGGACAATGTCTGGACCACAGAAAAGAGGCAACGATTTCGCGCAATAGTTAGACTCGTGTGAATCGACACAATAATGCTCGAATCACAAAATTAGCATATTGCATACACATTACGGCTAATTTTGCATAAAATGATAATAAGAAAACAATTTCAAAACTTCCAAATGGTCCTAGCAAATGAGAAATAAACATCATCATGAAATTTCTTTGACATATCCAGTATTAAATTTATACACCTTTCGTGTTTTAATTAATTTTATCGTTTGCTAAAAATATTTACAGAAATATTGTTAATATAAATATAGAAATATTTATATTAACACTGCCCATGAATAATTTTAAATGAAGCAATTGAAGTGAACATTCATCTCGAAAAAAATTCAAGCTCCAGTCAGTGTGCAGTAGTGATGGGAAATCTCGTTCATTTGAAAGATTCG
>JAPMOQ010001578.1:4682164-4760135 GCA_026543055.1 Argiope trifasciata | reverse complement strand
TATTTAATAATTTTCAATGCTTTTTTAGAAGCGTTTCTTAGGTCAGTTTTAATTTTATTATGAAATATTTTTCAAGATTGGTTATTTTGACAGAATGGATTTTTCAATGACGTTTAAATAATTCCTTTAAAAACTAAGCTCGCCACTGTTTACTAAGTATAAAAGTATTTCGTTTTTCGAAATTTTACATCATTATAACATTTTTCAATAAATTTTAAAGTAACATTATAAATTAGCATTTTGTCATATTTTTAATTATTCAGATTTTATTTATTTTTATCTCCTGGAATATATGCCAATAGTTTTGTTTACTTAATAAAGAGCAGGATTCACTTAGACCATGAGTTTTTGGAATGTTGATATTCCTATTGTTTTATACTTGCTCAAATTTGTTTAGATTTTTATTGTCTAAGGGCTATACTATTACATTTATTCCTATAATAATAAAATAATAATAATAAGCAATAAATAAACAAAAAAATTTCTATATTGTAATGCATAGATGCAATATCTGAATTAATTTCAAAAATACTACCGAAAAATGTACTTCAAACTTTTTGAAAATTTATTTAAATCGGGGAAAAAGTTGTACTTCAATACAATTCAAAAGACTGGGAAGTAAACGCACATGTATTTAATTTTAAAAAAGATGCAAAAAGGGGTTTTGTGCAATTTAATGCACCAAATTCTTCGAGAGAAAACATTAAATTAGCACCCTTAAACTCAAGAAATAGCCACGAGCCAAAACTGTTAGTTATAGTTTCAATATCAGTCAATCATCTAGAGAATTTTGAATATTGCATATAGGGATTTGATACCGTATGCACATGCCGGTCCAGATTATCAAATAGAAGTCTAAAGAAAAAAAAAATTGAATTTTTTTTTTATTCAGGGAAAATGAAGTTGCTACTTTCATTCCATTTTTGAATGCTATGCATTAGGGCTTATTCAAATTAAAATCAAGAATTTTGCAGATTTAAAAACATTATTTCAAGGATTTTTTTTTTTTTCATGCTTTTAAATTTGAACTATAAAATTGTGTGTTCTTACTGTTGTTGTTGTTGTTATCGGTCGCTGACTATCACTGATACCCCAACAGCTCTGACAAACTTTGAATTTATGTTTAAAAATTTAATTAAAATTTTAATTAATTTAAAAATTAAGTATTTAATTTTAAATTATTTTTAATTTCATTTTTTATATCCGAGACACTGAAATCAAGTTTTTTGAAGATGAACCGGATTTAAAAGTTTTGCTATGTAAATTTTTATAACATTTAATATTAAAAAAAATTGCTTGTATAAAGGCTAAGTTAAAAAAAACACATAGGTTTTAGATGTTTGGATAGGAAGATAGTGATGTTGCATTATTTAATGAGTCAGAAAAAGCTTATTCCGTGTCTGCATATTCAGCCCATAATCATGATGTAGTTAAAATAGTACAATATAAGAGAAAAACCATTTTTTTTCCTATTTTATTTAAACTTATTTATTTTATATCTGTAGCCTATATTACAATTAATGAACGTTTTTTTTTCTTTGCCAGCATCAAAAATTAAACACCACATTTTGCAATTTACGAGAGCAGTGTAATTAATGTCTGAGTTCTATAAAAAAATCTCTAATCGAGAGATTTTTTTTTTTCAGAAATGAAGATAAAACAACATTGAAATAAGAAGATTCATTTGAAAGAAGTAGTTGCTTAATAAGATAAATATTAAATATTATTACCCATTATTATTTGTCCTTAGATGCTAATTCGTTCGTATTCTCCTTTGTGTAGTAATAGGCGTGATATAATTAGTATTTTTTTAAAGTAAATAAATAATTTATTATGATAGCAATGCTCGTCATTTAAGCAAAATTTATTTCTTATTTTTTTTATAATGTCTTAAAGGTAAGAATAAAAGAACATACGAAAAAAAAAAAAAGAAGAGTAAAATAAAATATTCGACGTAATTCCTTTTATGACAATAATTGTAACATAAATAATTTATGAAATATTTTTTAAAAATTATTATTATTAAAACAAAAAGTAAAATTTAGTATCATATCAGCAAAGTCGTAAATGATTCCTAAATCTTTTACGATTAAAACTCCCTGAAATCTCTAGTATAAAAAAATGGCATGCCCCCCCCCCCCCTCCCAAAAAAATCTCACACTTTCTGATTCTACGAGTTGAACACTTTTACCTCCCCTGAAGCATTTCCTTTTTGTTAGACGAGTATCCAAAATTTATTTGCCTATGGTTGGATGGTTGCTACAGATTTGAAACTTTTGAAGGCATTTTAAAACAAGTGTAAAAAATATGACGATTCTTGAAGATATTCCTGGCAGCAAAATTGGGCAAAAAGAGCTAAACACCATGTAATCAACTCAAGGTCAACTACCAGTCTTCCTAAGTGATAATGTCCCCCTCCCCGCTTTCACATTCTTTTGCGGACATAACCACAAACATCTGTCTTCTTATCTCAATGGGGTTCAAGCATGTAATTAGCAAGTAGAGGTGGGTCGTTCGCGAACGAACGGGTCGAAACAAACGGGTCATCTAAGTGAACGAACTGAATCGGATCGCTATCTTCTGAATAAGTCGTTCGTTCGAAAATGGCTGTGTGGACCCGGCTATTCCCGTTTTTAGCTGTGTGGACCTGGCTATTACCGTTCGCGAACGACTGTGTGGACCCGGCTATTCCAGTTCAATTACTGTGCGGACCTGGCTATTACCGTTCGCGACCGACTGTGTGGACCCGGCTATTCCAGTTCATTAACTGTGTGGACCTGGCTATTTTCGTTCGCGACCGACAATATGGAACTTGCTAATTTCATGCTTGAACCGCATAGAGATAAGAAGACAGATGTTTGTGGTTATGTCCGCAAAAGAATGTGAAAGCTGGGGGGGGGACATTATCACTTAGGAAGACTGGTAGTTGACCTTGAGCTGATTACATGTTTGGCTCTTTTATCACTACAAATTTTGGATACTCGTCTAGCAAAAAGGAAAGCTTCAGGGGAGGTAAAAGTGTTCAACTCGTAGAATCAGAAAGTGTGAGATTTTTTTTCGAGGGTGGGGGGCGGTATGCAATTTTTTTTATACTAGAGATTTCAGGGAGTTTTAATAGTAAAAGATTTAGGAATCATTTACGACTTTGCTGATATGATGCTAAATTTTACTTTTTGTTTTAATAATACTTTTTAAAATATATTTCATAAATTATTTATGCTACAATTATTGTCATAAAATGAATTATGTCGAATATTTTATTTTACTCTTCTTTTTTTTCGTATGCTCTTTTATTCTCACCTTTAAAAATAAGAAATAAATTTTGTTTAAATGACGAGCATTGCTATCATAATAAATTATTTATTTAAAAAAAATATTAATTATATCTTGTCTATTACTACACAAAGGAGAAGACGAACGAATTAGCATCTAAGGACAAATAATAAGGGGTAACAATATTTAATATTTATCTTATTAAGCTACTTTCAAATGAATCTCCTTATTTCAATGTTGTTTTATCTTCATTTCTGAAAAGAAAATCTCTCGATTAGAGATTTTTTTTTATATAGAACTCAGACATTAATTACACTGCTCTCGTAAATTTCAAAATGTGTTGTTTAATTTTTGATGCTGACCAAGAAAGAAAACGTTCATTAATTGTAATATAGCCTACAGATATAAAATAAATGTTTAAATAAAAAAGGAAAAAAATGGTTTTTCTCTTATATTGTTCTATTTTAACTACATCATGATTATGGGCTGAATATGCAGACACGGAATAAGCTTTGTCTGGCTCATTAAATAATGCAACATCACTATCTTCCTATCCAAACATCTAAAACCTATGTTTTTTTTTAACTTAGCCTTTATACAAGCAATTTGTTTTAATATTAAATGTTATAAAAATTTACATACAAAACTTTTAAATACGGTTCATCTTCAAAAAACTTGATTTCAGTGTCTCGGATATAAAAAAAATTAAATTAAAATTAAATAATTAATTTTTGAAAATTTTTAATTAAACTTTTTAAGCATAAATTCAAAGTTTGTCAGAGCTTTTGGTGTATCAGTGATAGTCAGTGACCGATAACAACAACAACAACAGTAGAAACGCACAAATTCATAGTTCAAATTTGAAAGCATGAAAAAAAAACACACTTGGAAATAATGTTTTGAAATCTAAAAAATTCTTGATTTTAATTTGAATAAACCCTAATGCACAGCTTTCAAAAATGGAATGAAAGTAAAAACTTAATTTCCCCTGAATAAAAAAATCCAATTTTTTTTTTCTTTAGACGTCTATTTGATAATCGGGACCGGCCTGTGCATACGGTATCAAATCCCTGTATGCAATATTCAGAATTTGAAGTACAACTTTTCCCGCTAATTAAATAAATTTTCAAAAAGTTTTGAAGTACATTTTTCGGTAGTATTTTTAAAATTAATTCAGATATTGCATCTATACTTACGCGTATTACGACAATATAGAAAAAAACTTTTGCTTATTTATTGTTTATTATTATTATTTTAGGAATAAATGCAATAGTATAGCTCTTAAACAATAAAAATCCAATCAAATTTGTGCAAGTATAAAACAATAGGAATATCAATATTCCAAAAACTCATGGTCTAAGTGAATCCTACTCTTTATTAAGTAGACAAGACAATTGGCATATATTCCAGGAAATAAAAGTAAATAAAATTTAAAAATAAAAGCTGAATAATTAAAATTATGACAAAATGCTAATTTATAATGTTACTTTAAAATTTATTGAAAAATGTTATAATGAAGTAAAATCTCGAAAAACGAAATACTTTTATACTTAGTAAACAGTGGTGAGCTTAGATTTTTAAGGAATTATTTAAAAGTAATTGAAAACTCCATACTGTCAAAATAACCAATCTTATATTTCATAATAAAATATAAAATAAAAACTGACCTAAGAAACGCTTCTAAAAAAGCATTAAATAACTGTTTAATCTCAAGCAGTACAATAACTGTGAAATGATCAAAAGTACAAAGCCTGTGTCTTCATTCTGTGAGAAGCGAAGAGAATCATTAGTTATCATTCCCCCATTCTCTGTTTTGTGCATACCATCTTCTCGGAACGAACTACATATGGCTAAGTAACAGCGCATGCGTCGAAAAGTACAGGTAGAAGTTGCCTTCCTTTGACACTCAATACAACCGGAAATTTCCGGTTTGTCCCATGATGACGTAGTGAGTCGAAAGCAATGTATCAATTCGTTCACGAACGAAAGAGTCTAGATCATTCGTTCGCGAACGAAAGAGCCTAACTCATTCGTTCGCGAACGAAAGAGCCTACTCATTCGTTCGCGAACGAAATAGCCTACTCATTCGTTCGAGAACGAAAGAGCCTACTCATTCGTTCGCGAACCAAAGAGCCTAACTCTTTCGTTCAAAAAGTCCTAATCGGTCGTTCGCGAACGACCTTGAACGAACGGGTCAAGTTGGTGAACGAACGACTTTGAACCGAATCTTTCAAATGAACGAGATTTCCCATCACTATTAGCAAGCTCCATACAGTCGGTTGCGAACGAAAATAGCCAGGTCCACACCGTTAATGAACTGGAATAGCTGGGTCCACACAGTCGTTCGCGAACGGTAATAGCCAGGTCCACACAGCCATTTTCGAACGAACGACTTATTCAGAAGAGAGCGATCCGATTCAGTTCGTTCACTTAGATGACCCGTTCGTTCGCGAACGACCCACCTCTAGTGTGCAGGGAATATCCATCTTTTCATTAGTTGGAATTGAAGCACTAGAAGTATTCATAAAATGTTAAGTAGCATCAAATATAATTTAAATACATCGTAGCAGAAAACCTTTTTATATCATCAAAAACATAAGAAATTAGATAGATTTTGAAAATTATTGTGACTGTAATGCCAGGTGTTACTTTCAAAAAGTAATGGAAGTTTTGTAATGTTATTTGCAAAAATCCAGAAGAAAAAAAAAATTCTTTTTGAATGTATTGCATTGATAAATTATTAAATTAGCAAAGAATGATGCCTGTGTATTTTTAAAAATTGAAATGACACAAGAAAAAAAACTATTATTTCATTAAGAAATTACCAAACATATCAGAAGGGCAATACATTAAATTTAAAAACATTTTTGATTCAATACAGTCGTTTTATATAAATATAATTACAATAGTGCACTGTTCCTGATCTACAAGTTATTAATGAAGTTAAAAAAATAAAATTCCATATAATTTAAACGCCTTTTTATAAACACACACACATTTATACAATTCTGTTCTAATTGTTTTAAAAGTTTAGAATAATAGAACGATGAAAAATTTGAATCATTAAAATCCAATTGTAATATTAAAAATTTTTAAATTCAAAAAGAAATATTAACAAATTTAGATAACTGGATTCTAATCAGTCTAGTTTATTTCCCAATACAACACACAGCTACTTTTTAAAAAAGTGATAATCATTTTACAATTACATGAAAATTTTTTTTAATTCATCTGCATGAAATCCAGATAACTCCATGGAATTCTATGTAGGATGGGGAAAAAATGCAATTCAATCACATCAGTAGAGGCATAATGGCAGATTTATAAGTTACCACAATGAGGAAAGATAAATTTCAGATTTACAATTCTAGAACATGTAATTTCACAAAAATAGTTCAAAAATAAGATTTTTACCCTATATTTTGTATAAAAATTATTTATCACATAAATTATTATTTACCAATTAAAAAAAAATATTTCAAGTTTAACTATGATTTTTTTTTTTTTTCCAACTCAGAAAATTTTCTTATCTTTAGTCTAGATGAAATTTTTTGTGCCCTAGAAAAAAAAAAGTAGTTGTGATCGATAATCACCTTTAGAGGGAAAAAAACTTATGATCAATAGTATCAACCCGACATGAATTTTAATACAGTACTTTCCATTTAAAATATTATGTTTTTGAATTTTGAATTCAGGAATAAAAAGAATTTACATATAAATCTATTTTCAGGAAGACAGAAAAACTTTCCTTTTACTGTTTAAACTTATAAATTATATTCACCCAATATTTTTATAATTTATTTACACAAATTTGCACTTTGCATACACTGGATATTTTTACTCATTTCAAAAATTTATTTTCATAAATGTTATTAGGATTTTTATTTTATAAATAAATCAGTGGCACAATTTTTTATTAATAACAAATTACTTGAATTAAATTTCTTAGCAAACATGAAATTATTACAAATGGAAACAAATTTCATTCGATTTGTTAAATGAATTCATATGTGCTCAAAGTCTTGAATTCTGTTTGAAACAGAATTGACTAATAATCAAATAGCAAAGGAATTACATTTTTTTTTTTTTGAAAAACTAACATTTTATAAATGTATGCAATGTAACAAACAGTATGTACACTAGAAAAGAACTTAAAATATTGCTAGCATAATTGTTTCATACTTCCAAAATGGCCTAAGCATCTGCCTGATTGCATCTCAAGACATAACATTGTATTTTATGTACAATATTTAATTATTGTAATATAAAATAGAGTTTAACATGAAATAAAATGGCAATTTTGATGAGTGCAATTTAAAAAGATTGGAAATTTAACTTCTATTGAAGATGTGTCAGTCTGTAACATTTAGTAGAGAAGATTACTAAACTTAAGCTGTCAAACTAAATATATATTTTAGATGGCATGAATGAACGAAAAAGAGTCCTCTTTTACTTTTTGTCATTTTAATGAATTTATAACTGAAAGAATTAGTTAATAGTAATTTTTACATTTTTTTAAAATTTATATCAATTCATTTATCAGAATGCTCCTAATTTAAAAACATTAATATAATTCATCAAAACATATTCCCGTAGGGTAATGCAAGTTACTCAAAACTTTATGAAATTATATGTTTTTCTCGAATTAAAAAGTATTACATGTCACTTTTCGAATCGCAAATTGCATTTTATACTTAAACTTCGAAAAAGCAATTATTTTGCAGATTTTTTTCTTTGTCTTCCTGCGATTTTCATTAAAGAATATATTTTTATTTTTAGATTGGATGTATCATCTAACATTTTATGTAGAAATGAATTATTTTAGTAATTGCTTAACCTCTGAAATTATATTTAATTATATATTTCATGAGAAAAATGTAAAGGTAAAAAGACTTGCTATCATTAAATTTGTTAATTCATTTATGGTTTATTATTTGTTCTCATTTTTCTATATAGCTGAATAATCCTTGATGAAAATGATCAACTAATAATTTACAAAATAATTATTACATCTCAGTCCCCCTCCCCATCTACTGATAAGAATAAACTTAAAAAGTAATGTAAAAAGATAATTATCATCTATAAATATGTAATTTTTATTCTGTCCAATTTATATGATAATAAACTTGATGTATATAAATGATTCAGACAATTGTTGCGACTTTCACACTTTCTAGAGGAATGCATTTTGCATGAAAATGATATTCACTATGTTTAGAAATAAAAAAGAAAATCTTCATTATGATATAACACTTCCAACATACGATAGCAAGAGAATTTCAACCAATTAGAAATGCCTGTCTCTGCTAGTAATAGAATAAATACAAAATAGAAAGCAGGTGGCAATGTGGAATAAATGTAAAAAGCAAAACTGTAACATCTCTTTTACTTCACATGGATAAAATAATACACTGTAATTTATTTATATGGTATACCTTAAATATAAGCTTTAGAATTTGTTAAATATATAATTGTATTAATAAAAAGAGAATGATACATAATCAAAAGGAGGAACAAATATTTTTTTTAGAACGTCATTCCACTTAACACTTTTGTAAATGAATGCAAGGGCTCAGATCATAATTTTCACAAAATGGAATACATTAATGACATCCTTATTCATTTTAAGCAAAAATATTTGAATCAGATATTTATCTTTATATAAGATTTTTTTTTAATTCCTTTCATGTAATAATATTTTCTGCTTGTCAGAAAGTTAAATAACTAAATTAAAACTATTTCAGCAAATTATATTATTTGTGCAGTAAAAAGCTATTAAAAGTAACCATAATAGCTTCCAGGTTGTAAAAATATATAGAATAAGCCTTAAGAAAATATATTGAAATTTTATTTCAAGTTACTTTTTCATTTAATAACCATCATTGTAAATAATTATTTATATACAAGTTACCCTTTAAAAAATTGTACTTAGTTTTAGAAAAAGTTAAGCCAATTTTTTAAAATTAGTCTACAATATTTTAAAAGAATGCAAATTTAAACATAAAATGACATTACATCCTAGTTCAAAATTTATCAAATCAAAGTTTATGAGAAATATCACTTATAGCAGATTTGATGAAAATATGCCAAATGTCCAAAATAGCTTTTTTCTTTTTCTCTTGTAACTTTTCAAAGGTTCTTTACAATTTTAAAGTATACAAATTTATAATCATTAATCAACTAATTAAATTTATGTAGTTTAAAATTTATCAATCCCTCGATATTAAATATTGCACCTATGCATCGCACCGAAATGCATACGAGATTCTTGCATCATACAAGAAACCCAAGAACACCCTAGTTGCATATGAATTTAAGATAATTCATTATTTAAACATAATGTCAACTACCATTATATATATCATTTAAACTGTACTGCAAGACAGATTCTTCAACATAAATCTATATTTAATATGATGATACTTATGTAGTGACAAAGCCTAAAAGAAATTAGTTTCTGAAAATTAGATTTTTAAATGAAAATTAACCAAAATTTGTTTTTTCCCCCCCTATCACAATGTTCAAGCATAACGCAAAAAAAAAATATTCATACTACTTTTAAAAAGTTTAAAAATTAAAATACAGTTTTCATTTTTCTTATTTAAGATTTTTCATACCTAGTTATAAACACAATTTTATGATAAATTATGTAACTAACCAATAAAGAAATACATCTCCAAATTAATTTTTTTTAATGATTTGATTAAATTTTTAACTATATATTATATATATATATATATATATATATATATGCTTTCCTAAACATTTTTTTAAACATCAAATGCATAGAAAAATGTGTAAAATTCATATCCAATTGATATTAAAGTAGACATTTTATATAATTTAAATACCTTGTTTGATATTGGAAATTTAATATTTTTAAAGAAAATCTAGTTATAATTTTAAAAATATACATGAAAATAAACTATGAAAATCAACCTATAATATTAAATTTTGTTCAATAAAAGTACTTAAATTTTTGAAAATATTCTAGTTTATCAAATAAAAAAGTAGTACATATTTCGTAAAAATAAGATTGTTTTTTAATTTTAAAGCCTTATTTTAATACTTCGTTATTAATCTCAATCATAAAGATTTTAAGTATACTAAATCAAAGCAATTTATAATTTAGTCACAATATATAAGTATACATCCTCAATAAAATTCATAATATTTCAGAATATTCCACTAAATAAAATTTTACACTTAGTTAACTTAAGTGAAACTTGATTGATAGTTAAAATAAGTTAAATGATTAATTTTAAAAAACTTAATATTCAAATCCTTAAATATTACATGAAAAAATAAAATGCATATCTTTTTAAGACAACAAAATAAGTATACAGTCTTTATTTTTGTAAAAAATATAACAAAAAAGACTTGCACGGCAAGACATGTTACTATTATTGGTGCAGTTACCATCCAAAAACCTGACTACATTCCAGAGAACACATACAAGTGTAATTGGAAGTACTTTAACTACACAGTCAAATATAAATAACTATGAAGTATGATTAATGAAACAGATGATGAAATGTCACTGAAAGTCATTGCTTAGAAAGGTAGATGAATTTTTTAAATCACATTTCATAGTTCATCATGTTCTTCTGTTTTATCTAGTTCATCTTCATCTTCCTCCTCATCTTCAGCCTTTTGTTCTTCCTCTTCTACTTCTTCCGAAATCTCTGGTTCTTCATCAACCTGGGCATTTTCTGGGACACCCAAGGTTTTACGAAGAAGTATTTCAACTCTCTGTGCAAAACTTGAAGTGTCAGATAACATAAAGCCAGATCTCAGTGTAGCAGTTTCATACATAATATTAGCCATATCTTTTGCTGTTTCATCAGATTTATCAGACTGAATCCTATGCAAAAGTTCTTTCATCAATGGATGCCTGGGATTAATTTCGAGAGTCTTCTTTTGGCTTAGATAGTATTCCCGAGTTGTATCTTGAATTTTGCTATGTGCATTACTACGAGCTAATCTTTCCATATTACCAGTCCATCCAAACTGACTGGCAACCAATGCACATGGTGATGAATGCAGACGTTGAGATACTGTAGCTTTGGAAATCTTATCTTTAAGAACATCTTCTTCTAACCATTTTGTAAGAGGCTCAAATTCTTTATTCAAAGCTTCTTGGATTTCTTTGGCTTTTTCACCCTCATCTAATCTCAGTCCATCTTTTGCAACATTTTGGAATTTCTTTCCTTCAAATTCAGGAAGGGCAGAGACAGCATACTCATCAACTGCTTCTGTAAGATAAAGAACTTCATAACCTTTTCTTATCAATCTCTCTACAAATGGCGATTTCTCAACTTCTTCCAAAGAGGCACCTGCCATATAATAAATATGTTCTTGTTTTTCTTTCATCCTTTCTACATACTCTGATAAAGAAGTGTAGTTTTTGGTATCATGTGAAGACAAGAATCTAACAAGCTTAGCTAGCCTTGTTCGGTTGCTGGGATCTTCAATAACGCCTAGTTTAATGTTTGTACTGTATTCTTTCCAGAATTTTTCATAATCTTCTTTGGGTATCTTCTTAATCATATCGAATGTCTTTCGTACAAGTTTCTTCTTGATAACTTTCAGTAGTTTGTGTTGTTGCAATGTTTCTCGAGATACATTTAAAGGCAAATCATCAGAATCAACTACTCCTTTTACAAAACTTAAGTAATTAGGCATCATATCTTGGAAATCATCGGTGATGAATACTCTTCGAACATACAATTTGATATGATCTACCTTTGATCCATATCTGTTAAAAGATTCGGATGGCTGAACAGTTGGAATGAATAACAGGGATTTGAATGTAACTTCACCTTCAGCAATAAAATGAGTTTTAGCCAAAGGATCCATTGTATCTTTAGTTATGGACTTGTAAAATTCATTATATTCTTCATCTTTAATTTCTGCAGGCTTCCTGGTCCAGATTGGCTTGGAAATATTTATCAATTCCCAATCCGAAATAGTCTTTTCCACCTTCTTAGTTTTCGGTTTATCTTCTTTTTCTTCTTCAATTTTAGCATCATCTTCCTCATCAATAGGAGTCTCAGTTGTCTCATCTTTTTCTTCTTCAATGGGTTCTTCAACAGTTTCAGTTTTAGTGGTCCACAAGTAAATAGGAAAGTTAATGAACTGGCTGTACTTTTTAATCAGATTACGCAGTGTATCTTCTTCCAAGAAATCACGGGCTTCTTCCTTTAAGTACAAGCTCACAGTTGTTCCACGAAGTAGAGTATCACCACGAGGATCCTCAGCAATATTAAATGAATTGGCATCAGACTCCCAGATATGCTGTTTATCTTCATTATGCTTACTGGTAACAACAACTCTGTCAGCAACTAAGAAAGAGGAGTAGAAACCAACACCAAATTGGCCAATCATATCACTCAATTCTGCAGCACTACTAGACTCCGAGACTTTCTGCAAAAAGTCTGAGGTACCAGATTTTGCTATAGTTCCCAAGTTCTGTATCAATTCAGCTTTAGTCATACCAATACCGGTATCAGTCACATGAAGCACATTATTTTCTTTGTCACTTTTGATTCGTATAGAAAGTTCATCGGTGGCAGACAAAGCAGCTCTATCGGTCAAAGAGAGCACTCTAATCTTATCCAGTGCGTCCGATGCATTAGAAATAAGTTCTCTGAGGAAAATTTCTTTGTTACGATATAAAGAGTTAATAATAAGCTTCATCATTCGATTTACCTCGGCTTGGAAGGTGAATTTTTCGGCCTTGTCACGTAGTTCTTTTAGTTGGGCAACATTAAGTCCGTCCAATTTGATAGCCTCCTCTTCTCGTTGGACAACTTCATCATCAGTTCTTGAACCTTCTCGGCTACTACCAATGTCTTGTTCAACAATAGGTTCATCAGTTTCTTCTGCATAACTTACACCAGAGAGTAAAATAACTCCCAAAATCAACAAATAAAGCCACCTCATCTTGAAAGAAAGGCGACAACACAACGTTTAACTCGCCGCACAAAAACCGGTGTTTTGCTGTCAACTTTCTCTTATGAGATACCTTTAAAACTGGTAAACTGACGTGTGATTAGCGATAAACGTGGGGCCCAACGATTGGTCGATAAATATAAGGCAAAGTTGAGATGTTCTAATTTTTTTAATGAAAATTATGTAAAATCATAACATTTAAAATGATATTTAAGACTAAATAATTATTCATTTTTATCCAAATAATGAACCGAAGTCTTTAAAATAAATAGTTATTTTTTGATTTTATGTCTCTTAATAACATTTATGAATTATACAAACTCAGTCCGTGCTAACTTCAAAGCCAATTTTTAAATTGATTGCTGAAGAGTGGTGATAAAGCTGAAGAACCAACGCGGTGTTTTTGTTTTGCTGTGATGTGTTAACATACCTGGAAAAGGGTCTTATCTTTTTAAAATTTAAAAACTGCCCTCAAGTGTTTTTCTTATTGAACACTTTTTTTAAATAAAAAGTAGACTGTTATTACAACATATTTTATTCTTAGACTACATCCATTTTTCAAATAAATGTTAAAGATATTGTTTTATTGTGGTTTATTTGCTTAGAAAACTATTTAAAGCAGACATTGAAATAAAATTTTATTTTATTACAACTTTATACCATATTATTTAAAGCAAATTTTCATATTAAGCTATGGCAGAAAGACTAAGTGAAAATGATCCTAATTCATTTTCAAATCCTGAAAGTGTAGTAGTAACTGATATAGATTTGCATTTGGAAGTCGATTTCTCCAAACACATCTTAAATGGCTATGTGGATTTATCAGTGGAAAGAAAAAGCTTAAAAGCCGACTTGGTAAGTAGTGTGTAAACTGTTTATAAGACAAATTAGGAGGAAGGAAATATGCTTTAATGCTTAATTTCTGCATTATAAAATCAGAATTTAATAGGTTTCAGCTACTTTCTGTGTATCTTAATTACTTTTCGATAGGTACATCACGATAAATCAATTCACTATGAATACTACCTAATTCACTAATTAGGTTCTAAATTGCTACGGTTTTACCGAAACAAAAATGAAAAAAAAATGCCATGATAATGGCTAAAAAATATCCATTTTATAACTATTAACAGAATAGTAATAATTATGTTATAAATGTTTGTGGGAAATGTAAAATGATAAAATATATGTGTGTTAGATTATAAGAATGTTTTTAAATTGCAAAAAGAAAGAAATATTTTTCTAAATTTAAGGCATATAATTATTATACTTGTAAGCATTTTAACCATCTGTATAAAGCATCACAAATATTATCTTGAAAATTATACATTTGAGTAAGTGGGTTTTGGGGGCCTTGTTGTGGAGTTTGGACCTTAAGAGAATGTAAATTCAAGATATAGTTCCAATAATTTATGTAAAAAAGATCGTGTGTGTAGCAAAAACATTGTCAGTGTAGGAGTTTGAGCAGGTAGATACCAATTCAAGTATTGCTTCTGATGTTTGAACTACGATTTAAAATTATGAAATCTATCATGTAATAACATTTGCTTAGCTTCAGAACAGACTGTTAATCAGAATTGAAATAAATTTATTAAAAATTTACTTTAATTTCAAATATTTGACTTTATAGATTTCTAAAATTAGAATTTGGAAAGCAAATATGCTTATAGCAGCTGTATAATTTTTACAAATCTTTTCAATTTATTCTATCATATAAGTTGGATTCTGTATTTATATTTGTTTTATCTATTTATGATACTTTTTGTCCTTAAGATATTTAATATTTTTAAATTATTATTTTATGCAAGATTGTTCAACTAATGATTTTTGCAATCTAAATCTTTTCTCTAGGCTTAATTTGAAAGCAATATTTGCATTAAAAACTTTTTTTTCCAGTTTTTAGACACTAGAGATCTTACCATACACAATGTCAGGAACAAAAACAACTTGAATAAAATATCTTTTACCTTATGTGATCCAGTAGATGACTTTGGATCTAAGTTAGAGATAAAACTACCTAAGAGGGGTGCAAAAAAGTAAGTAATTAAATTTTGAAAGCATTTGTAAATTAATGTTAAGATTTTTATAATTCTCATAAAAACATTTGCCAGTAAACTTTTATATTTTATGGAATAATTTTCCTCAGTATTTTCCTAGACATTCTTTTTAGAAATTAATAAATAATAAAATAGATTGGAAAATCTTAAGATGCAAACAGATATTTTCATCATTTCCTTTTAATTTGATAATAAGTAAAAGGCCTTAAAAATCTTTTAATTTCTTGTATTTTAAAGAAATGTATGCTATTTTTTAAATTTATGCTATTGAATTTTCTTTAATTGTATTAAAGTCTCCTTCCCAATTCTTTTCTTTTTGTATATTCACTTCATCACTTAGTGCAGTTTCAAAAATCAGAACAGTACATTAACTGATTAATAAATTTCATTGTGAATTTATAGATTATTTTTAGTTCACTGAAACATCTTAAAAGCAATTTAGAGTATTAAAATAGCCATTTATAATAATAAGTTGAATTTGTTATATCAGTACTTTTCTTTATGCCAAGCATAAATCTTAGGAGTAAAAGTTACTTTCATAATGATACAGCAGTTTCTAACACATATGCTAATACACTAAGTATAAAAAACTTTACAAAACTACAACAAAGCTGAACATTTTGCTATGTTCAACTGCTATATATCTTAAATCCAGTATTATTCTGGGGGAGAGGGTTGTATGTCAAAATTTCGAAGAAAATTAACATTATTGAGAGGGGGAAGGGCATTAAATACTATTTAATCTATAGAATGACTAATTTGAACAACCAGTTTATTGGTCCATTTTTCTTAGCTGTCAAACCATTCCTGAATGTTATTTGATGAGACAAAAATATTAATTTAATGGAACTTGTGGTATATGTGCATTACCATATTTCAAAAATGGTTTTAAATTCTATTTTAGAAAGTGTAATACAGTGCATTAAAAATTACCAAAATTTATCGAAGTAAGAAAAATATTTTCAGTGAAAAGAAATGTCCATAAAAATAAGTTTAATATAGTTTAAGTGAAATTTGTTATGATACAAAAGTAAATTGTTTAAAATAAATTAAAGAAATTCAAAAAGTAATATTTGAGAGATAAATTATTGTGTGTACATATTTAAAAAGTGTATATTTTATAAAATAAAAGTTAAAAAAAAAATCCTACTTTGGAATTAAGTTTTAAAGAAAGCAATTATCGTAATTTTAACATTAGTAAGAATATATGATGAATAGTGATTTGATGTGAAAATGAAGCTTAAATTTCATTGCAATAATAAAAATTTTGTTACTGATTGTGTATAAAATAAAATATTTAAAAATATTGATATTAGAAATTTTTATGAAAGTAGCATTGTAATTGGAAAGGTTTTTAATTTTGGCCTAGTTTAAATATTATTTTTGTGAGGAAATATTTTCTTAAGATATTGTGGAACAAATACCAAAATCCTGTTGTAATTTCAATAAATTTTACACCCTGATCAACTAACAGTGATTTTCCTGTGGTTTAAATAAAAGTGTGTACTAAATTTCACCCAGATTAGACAAAATCCGTAAAAATTTTGATGGATTAAAACATACAGAATGTTGATTAGCTTTTAAAAAAATATCTTTGAAATTAAAATATAAACCAATTTCTGTTATAAATAATTCTACTTTTTTAAAAATCTATATTATAATATAATACACAATAATATAGATCTTATTTTATTTTAAGAATAGAGGCATTATTTTCATTTGGTCAATAATTTTCTAATTTTTCATAATTTGTGCAAGAATGATTTTGGATTAAAATGCAGATAAAATAACAGTTCATCCTATTTTGTACTTTCTCAATCAGTAGACTTTTAAAAATTTTGAATTTGTGTTTTTCAAATAAAGAATTTCATACTATACAGTGCTACAAAAATGAGTTATAATATTTATTATAATTTCTAAAATTTAATATAATTTATTAGAAAAATATAAAGCTTCAAAACAATTAGTTTGCTATAACATGTGAAACGGACATATAAATTCCTATATTATAACCTGAATTTCCAGTTTGTTGTGTATATATTATACTTGATATTTAAAATACTTTTAACAAGTTTTGTAGTATTTTCTTATGTTTATATAATAATATTTAATATTATTTGCAATAATATAAGTGCACAATACCATTTTATCTTTTAATAATTATTTAGAATGATCATACGAGTTGAATTTGAAACTTCACCTAATGCATCTGGTCTTCAGTGGTTGGATCCTGAACAAACAGCTGGCAAAAAACATCCTTACATGTTTAGCATGTGCCAAGTATGATTTCATTTCTCTCTCTCTCTCTTATGTTTTAACTACTTTTAAAAACGATTACATATTTGAATTGTTACTGCTTTTTATAGACTTTTAAAGATAATCATTGCATCAGCTTCAATATCTTTTCATTTCTAGAAATGAGTATTATATATATGGAGGCTGTGAAAGGTATAAGTTTCTGTAATGCTCCAATGCATTTTTTTGTTAAATGTTTTATCCCTCTCAGTATCAAAAAAAAAAAAAAATCTAGTAAAATTAATATAACTAGGCACTACTTGCATTAAGCAAGTTATTTCTTCCTTCCAAATTTAATTTTTCTCTTGTCTCTGAAAAAGATAATTTGATATTCTGATCCTGTCAATTATTCAGTTTTTATGTATAACTTTTTTCTTCTTCTGTAAAATATACTGCCTTCAATACTTCTTTTTGTAAACAATAAAACTATCACGTAATTCAAAGTATCAGCCAGTCCATGTGTGAACAAACATTGCAATTTTTTCCCCCTTTGAAATTTTATCCAAAATTCAAAAATGTGTATAAGCCATGAAATAATTAAAATAATTAATCTGATCAGATATGCCATTAGGGTAAAAATATTGTCAAGCAGATGAAACTGTAGGAATATTTTCCAATTAAGCTAGTATAAAGTAAAATGCCCTAATAATAGTTTTAATTTTGGTAACCTTATTTTGATGCTTGTATATTTTTTTCCATTCATTTGCTGACTTGCATACAATCTGCTGTATCTATGCTACTCTTTGTGTATGTGTGTGTGTGCCATCTTATTTTTTTTGTTTGTGAAATGAGTGGGAGTAGCAATGTTTTACTACAAATTTCATACCTCAGGTGATCATGTTTTTAGTAAATTTTCACAACATTGCTGCTTAGCATTTCGCTATAAATAAAAGTGAGCTTAAAAGTCATTTTGACAATGATGCAACAAACCAGCAATAATTAAAAGTTTCAAAAATAAATTTATTTTCATTAAAGGAATGTATTTTAACAAAGGAATTACCCATTTCCTTTAAAATTAGTTTTTTCTTAAACTAAATCAAATACAAAAATAAAAATTGCTTATTTAGAGATATTTAGTAATTTATCATTTGGATGGAGGAAAAAAAAATGGAAAAGTATATGGAACTAGCTGAAAAATATTTACTACCACCCTTTTTCCAGATTAGCAAATCTGTACATAAACTAATTCTTATAATTTAATTTTAGAAAATATTTTTTAAAAACTGCCTTACATGCAAAAATATAGGATATCTTTTACTTTCTGTGTATTTTGACTCATTTAAAAGAAGTTATTTTCTTATTTTACATCAATTTTATGTTCATTTGAGAATTGTACTTTTTAAGTTTCTATAAAATATACTTCTTCTCTTAATAGAATTATTGATAAAATATGGCAATTAGTAACAATCTCTAACAATTCAAATTGAATAAAATTCACAGAAAATTCATGAATTTTGAAATTTTTTTCCTTCAAAAGAAGTAAAATTCTGAGGATCTAGTATTCTCTATAGACAATAATGGAACATTTTTCTTGTTTCTTGTAGTTTCAATATTAAAGATATTGTAATTTGAACCTCAACAGATATTAATTTTCTTCTATATATTTTATCAACTTTTTTTTTGCACTTAATTTTTTTTATTGAAATATCAATTTATATAATATGATCCTTTTATTCCAATGGTTTTTTTTTTTTTTTGGCATTGTGGTTTTTTATGTATTAACTAATATTTTATGCTCTTTAAATTGAATATTTAAAAGATTTAAAAATGTATCATTAGTATATAATTATACATATTTATTTCATATATATAATTAGGCTAACATAATTATTCTTTGTTTTTCTAAATATTGTAATAATTTCTTAACTAGTTAAAGGAATTTCATGGAATTGCATTGTTTTCAAAATTTCTTTCTTAAATGTGTTTTTAGGCTATCCATGCACGCTCAGTTTTTCCTTGCCAAGATACTCCTGGAGTGAAGGCTCCTTATACAGCAACTGTATGTGAACATTTTTCTCTTTTACTAGATTATATATTATTTGAGTGCCTCTTCTATATGTTTATTTCAGAAATTGAAAAAAGAAGAGGGGAAAAAAATCTTGAATTTAATTTTGCTGTATTTAGTGCTCTAAAAAAAGTACTTGATTTTTCAAGAAATCATTGAAAAATTAGTAAAATGTTCCTTCTTTATTTTTTGGAGAATAAAAGAGAAACTAGCTTATAATATATGGCAGGTTATAGAAATAGAGCAAAATAGAGGTTTACAATTCTTATCAGAACCACATAGTTTTAAGGATAAAGGTTTTAACAGAAAAAGTAAAAATGTAAGATTTAATTGCTTTAAAAGCACATTGTTTCCAAATGTGAATAAAAAAATTTCTTTGATTTGTATCTATAGTGTGGTTTAAAAGTTTTTTTTTTTTTGTATATAAATATAAAGATGAACATACATTTATGAAAACAACATCCTGTAGTAGTTTGTATAAAAATGGTGTTGCTGTTTGTGGGCTAATTATAAAGTAGCATGCAATACAGTCCTAAAACCTATTTTAAATTATATGCTTTGTGTATTAATTGCAAGTTGAGCATAATAAGTGTCCTTGATGGTCTTCAATTAAGAATCTAGGAATTATTTAAGATTTGCCATCCATAAATAGTTGAAGTGTCCTTGCTTGTATTGTAATAAATAATTTCTAAATTAATTTGTATTAATTGTTTAAAACTCCTGTGCTAGAGAATATGATAGCAGAAAATGTGCAAAACTTAACAATAATTTTATTTTAGTTTATTAAGGAATTTTTGGTGGTATTTTACTATTGTACAACAAAAGTGCATTGATGAACATGTGATACCTGTCTTTTACTATGTGAAAATTTTATTTCGGATGCAGTTTTTCAAGTGCAAGTCATAAAATTTACTAAAACACAATAAAAATGTATTTAGAAGTATAAGAATTTATTTATTTGATGTGTATAGTCTAATTTTATTCTAAAAAGTTTAACTGTTTTGAAATGTATAAAATAGAGCCATAACACTTTTTTTTTTCTTTACATTTTGCAATTTCAACTATCTTTATATTATTTTTTTAGTTTCTATTTTGATATTTTTTGGGCATGCTTTATTTTTGGTACAATATTGCTGTTTATTTATGCATGATATGTATATATTTAGATCACTGCTCCTTTTGAATTAGTTGTTTTAATGAGTGCTGTCCGTGATGGTGAAGATATCGCGGATGATCCTTTGATGAAAACTTACAAGTTTGTGCAGAAAGTATGTTGGATATTACATTCTGATAAAATTGTTTTAGAGTTGCAAATAGTACTCTGGAACTTTTTCTTGAACTTGCCCAATATGACATATTTATTGCCCTACCTTATAAAGAAGAAATGATATGCATTTAAGACATCATTTGTTTGAATTCAAATTTGATATATATTTACTATTTTAATTATAGACTACGCATCAAATTCTATTTTCCTAATTGTTGTGTTTATTGAGTTTTTATGTTCTCATGGATATATAATCATAAGCTAATATATTAAATTTCATCCGTCTAACTTGTGATATTGAATATTTTTAGCTCAAGAACAGATAGAATTTCTGTTGATGTGTTTTATTCAAAATATAAGATGGGTGCCTATTATAGTGATATCTTAATAAGCCAGATAACATCTACGGGATTGAGCAATTGCTTTTGTCCTGTGGTTATGTTACTAGGTTTCAGACTCAAAGGTCCCCGGTTCTATTCCGAGCACATTTCATCTCCCACAATGGTGACCTCAAACAATGAACCTTCAACCTTCATGCAACTGATGTGGCGCCATCTACCCACAACCAAAGTCATCGGACTCACTTGATGCAACAATTCACGCACTCTCGCCCTAACGCTTGGCGTGACAAAAAAGTCCTTCGCTCGCCAAACAAAGATGGGTATTGCGCATTAGACACAACAGCTACACACAGCAACCACTCACTCAACAAACCAATTCATCATCACTCAGAACAAAGCGTATTGTTCATCAACTCACTGGAGGGTGAGTCTGTAGTGATATCTTAATAAGCCAGATAACATCTACAGGATTTGAGCAATTGCTTTTGTCCTGTGGTTATGTTGCTAGGCTTCAGACCCAAAGGTCCCGGGTTCTATTCTGGGCACATTTCACCTCTCACACTACAATTGTATTCAATGGCATGTAATATTTTATTTTTCTGCTTTGTCTAGTGTTGATAAGCAAACATAATAACTTTATGGTCGTAAACTTTAACAAAATTATAAATAACAAAAATGGAAATGTTGAAGGGCTATTTTAATAGCTTAATTCATATATACAGCAATTCTGCAGAATCTTGACAATTCATATATACATTATTTAAAATGCATGTAAAATTTTTTTTAAAAAACTTATATCAATGGTTATTAATTTTGTTTTTAGGTACCAATCCCAAGTTATCTATTTGCTATTGTTATTGGAGCTTTAGAAAGCAGGTTTGTTTCATTTATGATCGATCATATTACATATCTCTCTCTCTTTTAAAGTTAGTTATTAAAATTTTATTTTTCCTTAGGCAAATTGGACCTCGCACTCACGTATGGTCTGAAAAAGAATATGTCGACAAGTCTGCCGAAGAATTTTCTGAGGTATAATTTCATTGTGTGTTTTGCTACTATTTATGACTTCTGTTATGATTAACTGTCTAAGATAAGGATATTCCTTACAGACTGAACAGATGCTGAAATGTGCTGAAGATCTTCTGGGTGAATATGTTTGGGAAGTTTATGACCTTTTAGTTTTGCCTCCATCTTTTGCTTTTGGTGGCATGGAGAATCCTTGTTTGACATTCCTTACACCAACATTGCTGGTAATTTATTCATCCAAAATAATTAGAGTAAATATTTATATAACTGCATGATAGATTTAATCTTAAACTGGGTAATTATAATTAAGATTTAGATTCATTATTCAATGATGATATGTTTCTTAGAATGTTATTTCTTTTGTTTACCTTTGATTGAATTTTAGAAGTGATTCTCTAACCTTTAAAAAGGTTATGTAGAACATTTTTAAGACGTACTTGGTGTAGAATATTATTGTGTGTTAAAATTGTAGAATAGGAGGTTATATTGTTATATGTACCTTATTTAAGTTATAACTATGCATATGCTAAATTTTCACCTGCATATAATATTAGGATAATATTTTCAAAAACGGAATGAGTTATCTTTTAGACTTGTTATAGTTCACATTTAACAACTTATATGCAGAAAAAGAAAATGTACTCCCTCCCCACCCCCCGACATTATTTGCATTATTTATTGATGTCAACATTGTCAGAATCAATAATCTATGAAGAAGTAAAAATTATAATTGAATAATTTTATATAATATTTTATAAATATCTATAAATTAATTATTTGTTCAACTTTGCCATAAATTGTGAGATTCGATGTCTTATTTTTACAGTATACATTAATAGAAATAATTTAATGTACATACTCTGCATATCAGTATCTTTACAATACTAAGAACTTTTAGAAGTAATTAAACATAATAAATATTCATTAAAATACCAAGAAAAGGTTGAGAAGTTCCATTTTCTTAAACAAAAACAAAAAATTAAGAAATGTGTTTTATATTAACTTTTCTTTAACATATTGTAATGTTTTTTTTAGGCTGGTGATAAATCTCTTGTTCCAACCATTGCTCATGAGATTGCGCATAGCTGGACTGGGAATCTAGTTACGAATAGAAATTTTGAGCACTTTTGGTAAGGACTTAATTTATTATTACTGTCATGCTGAAATATAAAAGTTATAATTATTTATTGTATAATTAATATTATTTATATTTTTATGTAAATAGGAAATAATCCATATTGATTGTTTTTATTTTGTTTTTGTACTGCAAAACATTTCTTTTTTTTTTCCCATACTGTAGATCAAATTTAGAATACTCATATCTTAAAAAAATGGTAGCATCGTGTTTCAAACTATCTTTTTATACTGCAATAAATACATACAATTTATAACCAAGTATTATATATAATATTATATACAAATGAAAAAATTTCATGAATATGATGCTCGTTAAAAGGTTTGAGTCTGAAAAGCAAGTGATGATTTTTTTTAAAAAATCTTGTGAGGTAAAAAAAAAGGTGTTCTGTTTAATTTATGACAATTTTTAACATTTGTAACCAGTTTACTAAACATATTTGTAAGTCATTGTTGGTCTTTGAATATGCTTTTAACTCTATTAATGATTTTCTACTGTTTTTTTAGCATTCTGAATAAGAATTCTTACAAAATTATATATTTTTATTTTTAATTATAAAAAATCTTTTTGAAGGTTAAATGAAGGGTTTACGACATTTTTTGAACGGAAAATTGTTGGTCGAATGCATGGAGAACCATTTAGACATTTTGAGTGCATTGGTGGTTGGACACAATTGGAATGTGAGGTAAATACAATTTTACCTAGAATGGAATAAATATATGAAATATATAATGAGAATAAATTTATTTTTATAAACTGTATTTTAAAAGAAAAAAATGCATGACTATATTTTATTTTTGCTAGATTTTGATTTGTATTGTCTTCCATTAATAAAAATTTCAAAAGTAAAAATTTCTTAAGAATGTTGCTCTCTCTATCACTGTTATGTGATTCCTATCCAAAATGTATTCCTTTTTTCTTTTTTTTTTTTTTTTTCCCCTCCCTGTTTTATTTTATAATTTTTTCTTTCTATTTCCTGCTTGGTTTCTTCGTTATATCTGTGCTATGAAGCATGTTTCCTCTTCTACTTAGTGTAAAAAAAATTTCTGCTTGACTTACATTTTATTTTAGAATGGATGCCTATTGTTATTTATACTTTTGTAACTATGTGTATCAGTATTCAGCAATGTTCTGACCTTAAAATGGTCGGTCTAATTATTATCTTGAAAACGCTAATTTGCTTTTTTTTATTTTGATTTCATATTTAAAGTTTTATATTAAAATTTTATTTGTGAAACAAAATTAATTTATTTTATAGAAAATGATGCTCTTACATAAATAAAAGAATTTACACCTTTATGAAAAAGATTAACTTAATTATTTAAGATTTTGATAATCTATATTTTGATTTTTATTAAAAAACTCTTTAAAGGAGGAATTGAATTTTTTTTTTTTTTTTTCATTTTTTTCTAAAATTATCAGTTGTGTTATTAACATTAAAATGAAATGTCTAATCTTGTGCACCAGCTATGCCAATTGCAAATTAGGAAAGATTGAGAAATATTATTTATTTATTTAATACTAATTCATTTATTTGATTTAAGAATGCATTCTTAAATGAGTTACTCATTCAATGAACTGCTTTAAATTGGTTTTACTCACACACACACACATTATATAAACTCTAAAATTCTGATGACACCTAATTCTGAATTTGAACATGTAGTCTTCTGTAGTGATCAAATTTAAAACATACCTGGACCCAATAAAATTTAAGGCTGATTTAATTCTTCTTTTTAGTGAATGAAAGTCTATATTTATTAAATGTATTCAATTTTAAAATAATTGTGGAATTTTAACTTATATTACCCATTTTTTTATTAATTCAATTTATGTCTAGGTCAAGGATAAGAATTTGCATAATAAGCCTCAGTTAAAATTACTTTATTGCATGCATATGCGTATGGGAAATTTGTTTATGTGCCATTGCATTTTATTATTACTTTCCATTTTTAGGTTAAACATCTTGGTGAAAAGCACGATTTTACTAAATTAGTTCCTGATCTCAAAGGTGTTGATCCTGATGAAGCTTTTAGTTGTATACCATATGAAAAAGGACAAGCTTTATTATTTTACTTGGAAAGTATCCTTGGTGGACCAGGTTTGGAAATAGATTTATCATTTACCTTAATATTAACTTTCTTTTTTTTTTTTTGTATTTAAAAAAATCACAACTGGAAAGTTTAATTTATTTATAACTGATGTAAAATTGACATTTGGAGAAAAATAATAAATTCTGCAATTTAATAAGATATAATTACTCCATCCAAAATAACTCTTAGTTAATTATAATAAATTTTTCATATTAACTAAAGTCTTTTTGAGTAGCAATTATGTTTTATCTCATAGTAATGAAATCTCATTCCCTTTTAAATTTATCAAGAGATAAGTTATGTTAAAAATTAGTTTAAATCATAGAAATTTATTAACAAATACACTGAACATAGAAAACTGTGGCTTCCCACAATAAGTGTTAATAGATAAGAAAATGCTAAAGATGCAAATGTACATGAAAAAAATTCTACATAGAAAGTTTATCAATTTTAATAGCATTATAAACCAAATTTTAATTGCATTAAGTTATGTATGTTGAATTTTGTTATTTCATTTTTAATACATACTGAACAAAATTGAATATAAGGAAATTTTATTATACAAAAATAATTATTTATATATAGATAGAAAGCATTAAAACATATATTAAAAATATTTGTTGTAAAATCTGAATTTATTATTCAAACTAGAGCTGAAATGAAGAAATTACTGATATTCATCAAAATTCAAATTACACTGCTTGATAATTGCTAAAGAACAAGTGATTTATGTAAAACTGAGTCTCAGACAGCTGACCAATAAAAGTAAATTCAAGTTAAAAGAGAGTGTGGTAGACCAGTACTCATTATCTGTAGAAAAGGTATGGCATACGAGCTCATAAATTATATGAAAATTCTTGCTGTTTAATATTTGATCCAAAGTAGTGCAGTATGTTATAAAAGATTTTTCTCTGAAATTCTGTTTGGTTCTTGTAATAATTAAGAGCAAAGTGTCAGTAAGAAATCATTTGAGTGCCTACAATCTTGGACGACTGAAAGCAGGTCTAAGTGTCATCACTGTAGCTGCTGCAATGAGTATTTCAAAGAGTATCATCTTGCGATTAAAGAATATTGCCAAAGGTTTTAATGCTTTGCTAAAGCATGCTAGAAGGCATGGTAGGAACACCAAACCTTTAGAGGATTACTATGGCGCCCTCGTAACAAAAAGGGACAGCAATTTAACTCCTGGCCAGATAGCTGCAAACCTTGCAACTGCTACTGATACGCCTTTTCCCATAAAAGCCATCTCATGGCAATTAAATCAAATTGATTTGTGAGCATGGAAGCTTGTTTGTTGCATCCTGCTTTAACTATGCCAGCATTAGGAGAGATTATGCTTGCATGAGGAACATATTGGTTGGTATATCCAAAACTCGTCTAGATATCCTCAGACAAATCTCATTTCAATGGGACAAGTGATTCTGGCTAACCAATTACTGTGGAGAGAGCGAAGAACATCTTACGCATAACAGTTTGTTAGTGAACGTGTTTGGTATGGCCCAGGTGTGATAATGGGGGCATTCATCATGCATAATGGCAGAACACCACTTCACATCTTTGAATGAGGAAGCATTATATCACAACGGTATTGCAGAGAGGTTTTCCTTGATCATATTTCTCTTTTTAGGGATGGTGTAGGTCTAGACATTTTGTTTATGGATGATAATGGGCAGCCCTACTGAAGTGTATTGATATCAGACACACTGTAAATTGAAAATATTGTGTGAATGCAATGGCCTTTTTACTTTCTCGACCTAAATCCCACTGAACTTGCCTGGGATGCTCTTGGCAGACATGCTGTAAAAAGAGCCATCCCATGCAGTGCGAGAGTTCAAAATTACTTTGAGAGAGAGGAGTGGGGTAATATCTACCAAGAACTTCTTGTTTGTTTAGTGGAGAACATGAACAACTGATGCAAAATGTGTATTAGTGTCTTTGGTCATCACACATCTTACTAAGGTACCCATATCTGCATCATTCTGACCTGAAGATCAATTTTAGTAGGACTGTTTGAAAATCATCCAAGGAGCACCTTTTTAATCTTTTTTTTTTAAATTCTTTGATGTGTCTATATCTGCACCTTTTTGGATTATATAAATGTACGTCCTCCCTACTAAGTATGTACTTAGTTTCATATCTTGTTTATTTCTATTCTTAATTATTCCGAAAAACGTAACTGTCCCTTAGCAATTGTCAAGCAGTATATTAAGAAAGTATTAACAATTATGAATAGCTTGGAAGATTAAACATTCTTAGTTGTAATATATTCTAATAACTTTAAATGGGGATTACTTTTTCTCTTTAGGTATTTGTTCTCAAAGCACAAGTAAAATGACTTTTCAAAATCATATTTACCAAGTCTTGTTTAATTTTATTTGTTTACTATTCGCCTTTGGTGACCAACCAGTTCACCAATTGTAATATTTTTTTTAAAAGTTTAGTTAAATACTGACATCATTGTCAATTAATTACTTTATGTGACTTGCAATTGTCTATTAAATACTTAATGTAATGCTACTTCATCCAAATATTTTAAGGTTCAAATTTTGATTATCCTATAAATAACTCATGCATTTATAAAGACTTTAAGCCTATAATGTACTAAATGTCTCTAATTATCTGTTAGCTCCCCCAAAATTTTATCATTAAATTAAAGTGGAAATGATTAACTTGCAATTAATATAAAAACTTTTTTTACTGAAACTATTCATCTTTTTTTTTTTATTGTCGATATTAAAAACAGAGCATTTGAGTCTGAAGTGTACAACAAAATAATTTTCATAAATTATATAATATCTGTAGAATTATTCAACTCAAATTTATCAGATTCTTCTCTTTTATTAAATAGTGATATTCAAATATTCATAAATTAGTCAGTTTTAAAAATTGACCGATAGTTGGTTGAAGTTTATCTCTTTTTATTTAAAATATTAGTGTCTGAAAAATGTCTTGTTAAATATGATTCACTCAGTAGATGATCTAGATTAAACTTTCTTCATTTATTAAAACATTTATAGACTCATGTTACATACTGTGTAATTATTTGCTTAATTTAGACCCTCTTTACAGATATATTTCTATTATTAAAGTTTTTCAAATCAGCCGTTTAATCATCCCTTGAATTGAAAAGATATATATGAAACCATGATTGTCTTAAATAAAGCTAATTTATTTAATTAATAATACTGTAAAAGCTATACAAATATTCTTTTTATAAAAACATATTCATTTTATTTCATATAGACATGTGCTGAAGATTACATTTTTATATGCTTAATTTGCAATAATAGTTTATTTTTTAACTTGAGACAACATATGGATAAAAGATAAATCTTTTTCCTTTCACTCATAATGCATGCATGCAACTTAAATTTTATTTCAATTGTTGCAAAATATTCATTAAAAATAGAACTTTAAGTTGTTGATTAAAATATTAATATCACTAAATATATCTATCTTTGATATGGTGTAAAAATCAATTTTGTGCTATAATATTTTAGAATGTTATTCTGGAAAAACGTCAAAATTTTGCTTGATTTTTTATTAATTCCAATTAAAAATTTGAAAAAAATTCCTCCAAGGGGCACATTTCCAATCCCCAAGGTATACATACATCAAATTTGGTTGCTGTAGGTCCCATGGTCTGATCTGTGGATTGCTAACACACACACACATATGGAGAGCTTTATTATAAGGACAGATTATTTAATTATTTTTTAAATTCTGATTCCTTTTAATGAAAAATTGCTTTTGCAAAATATGTATTGGGTTTTTTAGCGGGAGGGGGAAAGTAGAATTAATAAAATATTTATCATAACATTTACTTTTCCAGATTTATAATTATTAAATTATTAATCAAACATCATTTCTAAATTCAACTAAATGATTTTATTGCAGAGTTTATTTTATTATTGACTCATTTTCATTACTTTCAAATCTGTGGTATTGAAATTTGTATGCATATCTTAATTTTGCAAAATGCTTATTTCATGAAATTTATAAATACGTTAGTGTATATTGATTTGTAATGAAGAGATTTTTTTTTAGTATGAGGATGCACTTTCTTCTTTTTGCATTGGTCAATAAAGAAATTTTATATATACATCTAACATTTACTGAGTTAATATAAAGCACAAATTACTTTTAAATAATACTCTACTGTGTAATGTCTTTATAACTTTCAATTTTTAATCAAAAACATTTTAAATTTGGATCAGTACACTGCTGCAATGCTTCTAATATGGTGTTAATAACTTAATTTCTAATATTAATATAATTATCTGTTTAATTTCATTACAAATTATATTACTATCTGCATGGCTTGGAAATACATTTTTTTATTATATTTTTTATTGCAGATGCCTTTGAAAAATTTCTCAAAGCATATGTGGAAGAATATAAGTATCAATCCATTGACACTGATGTATGGAAAGCATTTTTATATAAACATTTTTCTGATAAGGTATTTGCATTTATTTTGCACTTTTTTTATAACAACTTCTCTATTAACTTTATTATAGATAATGTTTGTTATTAAATTTAGTTGGTTTAAAGTTTTTTTCAATGAAGCAAAGGAAAGTGTTAGTTCATAAATTTTCATGTAAATGTCTTGAAATAGTACAAAATTTAACAAAGCAATAATATTTTTAACCTAGAAATCTTTAGTTAAATAAAATAGAAAATTACTATTATGGTAGTTTTATTTGATATCATATAACTAAGGAATTTAGATTCCATGAATCTTTGTTCTGATTAAGGGTGTATTTTAAAGTTCACAGTTAATTGGGATATGAAATTATATTGGAAAAAATAACTATAAATTCTACTTAATGAAATTAAGACTAATCTTTTAGCATTTATGAAATATTTACAATTCTCAATTCTCCTTTTTTAAGATCTCTTATTGTTATACTTTTTTAGGATGTGCTAAACATTAGCTGTACACTTATAACTAATTAGGAAAATATCATCTAGCTATAGATATCTTAATCCTTGTGATTTAGAAAAAAATCATTACCAAATATTATAGAAAAAAATATAGACATCTAGAACTTACCGTAATTCCATTCACTACTTGTTAAATAATAAAATCACCTGTTACTACTATATTCTTGTAAGAACTTGAAGAATGTATATATTTATATTGATTAAAAATAAAGAAAATATTCTCTTTGATATTTTTTGCTTTAACTCTTAAAATTTCATTTGCAGGAAGATATTCTGAATAAAGTTGATTGGGAAGCTTGGTTGCATGCACCTGGTATGCCACCTATTAAGCCAGAGTAATTTCATTTCTATTTATCAATAAATGAATAGTGTACTTTATTAGACATATGAGTATCTTATTTTGATAGATTAAAATTTTAGTGATGTAAGCTAATTTTTCAAAATAAATCATTTTAAATTGTAATCAATGTTACAAATCAATATAGCCCTTTTGTGAAATTTAGACATAAGAGGTCCCTAAAATCCTAGTGCTTTATTTTCGAACATACTATTTTCATGTTATGTTAATTTTTGCAAAGCAAAAGAAGGTATGACTTATGTTTCTCTAATTTTAACCTGCCCATTCATTTATTTTACAATGCTAAATGAATATGCTGTGAAATGAAGCTTAATTATGTTTATACAATTGTGGCTTTTTCCTAATAATAATAATTTAAAATTATTTTCTCTGAAAAACAATGAAGCACACATACTATGTTCTTGCTGACCTAAAATTTGGTATGTAATATTCAATGAATAATGAAGTAATGTAGGATCTTTAAAAGGCTAAATAAAGCAAAATGTGTAATTTCTTGTCCTATAACTTTTTCAATTATTCTTTAAATTTTCCTTGCTGTTTTTTTTTGATATTTTATACCATACATTAGCTTATTTCATTTATTTACTTTGTATAGCATGTGATAGAAATTGTTAGTATTATAGATGTTCTGTCTTTAGTGTGTGTGTATGTGTTTGTGTGTGTGTGTGTGTTGATTAAAAATTTTATGTTCAAAAATATTATAATGTTTATCTCCTACCTCATTTGTATAAAATCAAATACCTTTTGTTGTTCACAATTTTGATGGTGCAATTTGTAGATTTGTTTAGATATAATATGATCATATAATTAACAAGCAAATATCATCAAAAAATATATATGTTATTGCATTTTTTTTTTCTCTTCAATCCATTGAAGAGAAGAAAAAAAAAATTCATATTTTTATGAGTTCTGATATCTTTAATGTAAATGCTTGAATGTGAATTACTTTAAATTAATAATTATATCTTTTATTTAAAATGTGAATGTGTTACTAAATATAACTACTAGAATTGTATAATAATTTACACCTTGTACTTTATTGATTTAGGTAATTTGGAATACAATACTTTTATTCCTTTAAAAATCTGTTTATTGGACCATTATAAATAAATACCATATATATTTTGATATAGAACATTCCTTGCTTAATTTGGGGATTTAATTCATTTAATTATTTGGTGTTTATAGTTTCATCATTTAAAAACATTTTTTTCTTGAGTTTTATTATATGTTTCTCATCTTTGAGATCTTTCTGATATTTAGGTATGATAACAGTTTGGCTAAAAAATGTACAGATTTGTGTAAAACTTGGCTAGAAGCAGATGAGAGTGACTTGGGCCAATTTGCTCTGAAAGATATTGAAGATTTCTCGTCTCCGCAGATTCGTGAATTTTTAGGATTCATAGATCAAGGGGTAATATTTTAATTTTGTTGAAGTTATAATCAATTTTTCCTTACTGATATAATTTTTAAATTATGAATTATTATTGAAAAATTTACTTTTTTTTAAAAAATTCAGGATTGAAATATTAAATTGATGTCAAAATCATATCTGTCTTTTCACTTGAGTCACCTTTAACGATGACTTTGTGTAGTATTATTCATTTTTTTAATAAATATAATAACATTTTGTATATAGTAATTAACTCTGAATTCCTTTTTTGTTAATATTCTTATGTTGAAATGCTACAATGTGTAAATATATAATGTTTTATGGAAATATATTAACTGACTGGAAATGAAAAAGGCTGCAAGTATCCATTTTCACAATCATTAGTACTTACTTCATCTGTCATTTCAAAAATCCCATGGTGGTCCTGATACTATATTCTATAGGTTGAGTACTGTAGTAATGAGCATATCATTGATGTTATATCCTTAGATCTTTTTCAGCTTCTTAGGATATTTTGAACACTTTCACTATTCTCTATGTTGAAAATCCTGCTGTGTCTTCATTTTGATATAGTATTTTTTCAGTAATCCATCTTTACATTCGATTCATCTCTCAGTTTTCATTTAATCTTGTGACCCGAGTCTGAAGTATTTTCTACTTTGTAATATAATTGGCAAAAGTGTTATATTTTTGTTAAAGTTTTTATAAAGGGAAATTTCAGACTTGACTTTGACTAGTCTGCTACATTTGGTCTCTGATTCAGAGCACGACAAACAAATTGATTAATAAGAAGTTATGAGCTTGTTAGCCAAATAAATGGTAAAAATTAGAAAATCGGTAACGTAAAAGCTGCTAAAATATATTACAACTTTTTCAAGTAAAATTGGGTGGGTATCTATTAGTTTCAATGTGCCTTTGTGTGCTTGCTTGTTGTGTAGTCATGGTAAATAAGTAAAAACCAATATTTCCTAAAATTTACATGAATAAGAAATTGACCTGAAGTAATCAGTAACATTTTGATTAAATTAAAATGCATTGAAATATGAATCTAAATTAATTAGCTTATTAAATGTAAGGTTTGTTATTTGCATTATCTGAGGTTGCAAAATGCTCAAAACTACCACTGACAAAAGTAATTCTTTCATACATACATGAGAGGTTAGGCAGTATATTAGATTGTTTATTGTGAACTTGCCTTTAAATAGAATTCTAACTCATTCTTCTGCTGTTGTATTGTAACTAGAAATTAATATGTAATGTTAGGAATTTTGAAATTTGTAATGGTTTTTGATTAAGGCAAATCATTTTTAATATTTTATTGTTTGCTTGTAGGAGCCTTTAAGTATTAAGAAAGTGGAAAAATTGAATGAAGTTTACAAATTAGGAGAAAGAAATAATGCAGAAATCAAATTCCGGTAAGTTTTTATGTATCTATATTTTTTTTGTTTGTTTGTTTAAACAACTTTTTACAAAATTTAAAGATTTTATAAAATGTTTGCTTGATTTAAACAAGAAATCAAAACAAATAGTCATATAATCAAATTCAGTGTCTGACCACTTTTTTGTACTTCAACATCTATTTATTTGTGTATTTTTTTAACTTAATAACTATAAATATGAAATATTCATTTGTTTTATTTTTCAAACTAAATCTAAGTTTTGAAAGAAAAAAATCATTTGAATATAATGTACTAACTATAATGGGGAAAAAAATGCTAAGTTCTAAAAAACAAACAAAATGAGCCATAAAAAATCTTTAAGAAAATATTTTGCTACAATATTGTTGATCATCAAGAATCAAGGATTATCAATTCAGATTTGTTGTTAAACCAGATACAATTCAATAGTTCAAAGATTTAACAATTGGAACTAGAATTAGAATATTTATTGTTGTTATTTTTCATGTGTAAAGTGCCTTGGTATAGTAATTATAGTATATCAAAAGTATAGTAACTACTGAAAGAGAGAAATTCTGTTAGAAGTTTTCTATAAAAATTCAGGAATATTCTGTAATTCAAGAATGCTACTAAGCTAGGTCCAAGAACTTACAAACATTGTACTTGCTATAAAATTGCACATCTGTATTAAATTTTGGGCCAATTTTGCAAACTGAAACTGTAATTTCTCTTTAATGTATATTGTATAATTCCTTCCTCATAAAGTAAGATTTCAGAAAGAGGAAGTAAAATTTTAGTTTTAATAACAGAAGAATGTATAACTTAAATTAAATGAAATAATAATGAATGAGTTTCTTTAAAACATTTAAAGTATGATTGAAATTACAGTATAGTTAACAGAAAATTGCGAAAGCTAAAAAAATGTTTAGTTGTAAGATTTTTATTTATTGATTACTTACATATTTCGCATTTGATTTTAACAACATATTATTATTATCCATTAGAGTACACAGGCAGAAGGGGAACACTTTCATTTGTTTTACTTTTGAAATCTGTAGATATTTACTTTTCTATTGTATGCTAAAATATACTTCATTAATTAAAAAAAAATTAGATTGTTGAATTGTTAGATAATTTTCGTCATCTAACAAAGGCCACGGAACTTAATGTGTGATTAAAATCAATGCTTTTTATTTTTATATAAAAATCTATTTCACCTAGTTTCTGTGGCTCAGTGCATAGCAGTTATATTTTATGTGTGCTTTTGCTATAAATATTTGTCATTTGTGAAAAGTGATTTTCTTATGTTTTAACACTGAGCCATGGTAATAAAAAAAATAAAGACAATACACAGACAATTTCTCTACTCATTATTTTGTTATAATTTATAGACTAAATAATGAACTATTTCATCTTGGAACATAAAATGTGAATAATACATTATATTGGTGTTAATATTACTCAACTGTTTATTGATATTTTATAGATGGATCAGGCTGTGTCTGCGTGCTCACTGGAAGGATATTATTCCTGAAGCAGTAAAATTTATTACTGAGCAAGGTCGTATGAAATTTGTTCGGCCAATTTATAGGTAAAAAAATTCGTCATTTTAACTTTTTATGTCAAAAAACACTTCTACAAAATTTATCTTGTATTCTTAAGTTCAGCTAGAAAAACTGAATGATCGAAAGAAAAATATGTTGATAGAATTAAATAACATGACTAACTAGAGAATTCTATTGCGGAGCTGATTCTTGTCTGTTATAATCATCTGAAGTTGACAGTTGACTGATAGACAAATCAATCAATATTAATTTTTTTTTCCATCCCCGCACTCATTTAATATAAAGTTTGTTCTTCTGAACCTAATTATATTCATATTTATACACCATTTCATGCATCAAACCATTATTTCTTTGTTTAAAGCATTCATGAAACTCATTTCAGATAAATAAGATATACCTTTCATTGTATTTCTTTAAACAGCAAAAAAGACTGAAAATTGCTGTTGCCAATTTGATATTGACTTCATACTATTTACATAAGAAAATTGCTTTCCTTTAAAAATGGCATTGAAAAATCAAAAGCACAAATCATGTTGCAATTAAAGCTACAGAATATCCTCTTAAGAAGCTTTTCTTTCAGAATAAGTAGTGTAGTTGTGACAGATGAGATTCTTCATATGATTTCATGGGGACATAAGAAAATCAGATTACTGTTCAGGCCATACATTGGTTGCCCTGATTAGGGAACATTCTTTACCATTTCAGTACTTAAATTATATGCTTTCTACTAACTGTTTTCTTGATATATTTTATGTAACACCAACAATGTTTTTCCCCCCTATATCTATAAGAATAGAATTTTATTCACTTGTGTGTGTTTTTTGACAGCCCACTATTTTAACATTTTAAAAACATATTCAATTAAATTACATTTTAATTATGTATTCAGAGCCTGGCCTTAATATAAGTGTTTTAAAAATTATCTCAAATTTTACAAGCTATCTTCTGAATTTTTACTTTCTGAATTCTGAAATTTCCATGGTGTTCTTTTAGTGTAAAAATCTCTAATTAGATTTTAAATTATAAAACCACTTCAAAATTTGAGTTATTTAAAATTATAATTTCCCAGTAAGTCTTTTCCTAGTAATGCTAAATTTGGGGATGTGGCTATTCTGTGATTATTAAAATTGGTGTTTGTTATTCTGTATCGTCATCATGATAGTTTTTTTTTTTTTTCATGCAAGGAAATTTGCAAACAGTAAGAATTTCCTAAAGGTAAATCAATCAATTAAAAAATAATTAACATTCTCAAAAAAAATTTAAGAAGATGTTAATTTTACACAGTAAAATTTTCTTCTCCAATTACTAGAAGTTATTTCAGTAATTTCTGCTATAGTTAGTGAAAAGTCATTTTCATTGTTTTCATGAAATTGGTTAATAATTTACCAAATGTTATTCAACATTGAAAATTATTCATTTGGCCAAGAGGCAATGTCAAATTGATAATGAGTTGTTTTATATAAAAACAAAATTTGAGTGGACAAAATATTTAATTAAAAGATGGCAAAATGAAAGGGTTGTTAAAACTAATTAAATTTGTAGCAATTTACTTTTATAACTGCATTGTTTAAAGTGCATTCAATTATATCATTTCAATAGATGATAAAATAGTTTGAAATAGTAACAGCTACATAATCTGCAGTTTCCAAAATATGATTTATTTTACTTAAACAAAATGGTGTCTAAAGTTATTTGTCAGAAATTCCTCAGAAGACTGTCATAGAAAATATTTTTGGAATGTTTATTAAATGTGCATGACAGGTTGCAAAAATAATTCACTTTCCTATAACATATTTCTTTCTGGTGATAGTTCCTCTTCAGCACTTGATGAAAACATTTCAGATTGTAATGCTCTTCTTGGAAGTGTTCTTCATTTTCTACATCAAAATGCCTTGCTAATCAGTCGGACCTCTCAAATTTTATGAAAAAAAAATGTAAATGTATTCCTTTTTAAAAATTAACCTTCTACTCTGCCCTCCTATATATATATACACTCCTCCTGAAAAAAATAATCTGACTAGCAACAACAATTTTTTTCTAATGTTGAAAGAAAAAATTGCTGAGTAATATTGTGAATGATTCCTCACCTTTCCTGTTTTAAAAAATGAATTTTTGCTCTGCTAAATGAAAGTTTTTAGAAATACTTATATAGCAATTGCAAAGTGTCACAATAGTAAAATATAAATTTTTTTGTAATTTTTTTTCTCAATTATTTCTTTTGCTTTGCTTAGGAAATATGCGCTATGTATGTGTATTGCGTAAAACTATATAATTTTAAATTAGTTCTGATTTTTTTTTTTTTTTACAACATACTAGTTTTTAGTGTTATTGCAATTGTGGAATTACTTCCTGTATTTGTAACAATGAATTAAAAAGTTTAATAAATTGAAATATAAAAAAATTGTGTTTTTTATTTATTTATTGTTGCATTAATGTTTTAGATGTCTGTATGATTGGGATGAAACCCGTGAGCTTGCAGTTTCTACTTACAAAGAACATTCATCTGAGATGATGCATGCCACCCTCCAAGGAGTTGGGAGAGATCTCCACCTGATATCTGATGATAAGCCTCAGGATGAATGAAATGGGATAATGAGAAATAACTAACTCCATTTTGAAGCATTCTGTTTTACAAGTTTTGTATATACAAGGACTAAAATGGATATATACACTTTGACTGCTTTTTTGATTTTTTTTTCTTCTGTTTTTATACATATGTTGCTCAGTTTGATTTTATTTGATATAATCTGCAGAAAAGAAATTGGAAAATTAAAAAGACATATTACTGATACAAAAATGTTTGTCTGTCTCATTTATAAAAGTTAAAGCAGTCAAAGTTCAGTTGTGTTTGTTTTATTATATAATAGCTGGTACCCGGTGCATTGCTGCAACAGGAGAAATAATTTTGGAATATCATTTGAAATTTACTCCTGTTGATCTTGCGTAAATTTGCAATTTGTAAATGATCTGTTTTATTGCTGCTTTGTTGTTTCCGTGTTTGAAAAACTTGAATTGACTCATTTCAAAATTTGTGCTATCAGGTCAATTGAGTGACGAACGTTTGGGAACCAATTTTTGTTGAAGCAGTCAACAGGATATACATTTGTATAATCAAAATATTGTAGATTTACTTAATAAATAGCAAAATCACTGTTTGTATTGGAAAATCCCATTATATATGTTACCTTGATCAACATCGATAATAATAATTTTATTTTGTATTAGTGAGGTAAACTCTGAGTTATATATGCGGTTTTTTGCCGACAAAATATTGTGCATGCTAAATAACAACGTCCTGTGTAGAAGACCATTCATTAATGAGCAGGAAAAAAATCAGCACTTGCACAAAGTATTTTTAATTTCATTTCACTCACATTGCCTAACATCAATAATATATATATATATAATATATTAGAAAGTTTAGTTTTATACTTAGTTTAATGACAGAGCCCATGCTATAAAATTTTTGAAGTCAAAATCAAGTATTCATTAAATTAATTTTGAAACTTCGTTCTAATTAATATTCTATAAAAGTAAAAAATTTGGAACTTTTCAATTTTAAAAAACTTATACCCTCCTTTTTAAATATTATTTATAGCATATTTAAAAAGTTGTCTTTTGTTTTTTAATATTTTACTTAAAATTAATTGTAAATTTTAACTGTGCAGTTTTCTATATTATAGTTAAAATAGATTGACTCTTTTGAAAAGGATCTGTAGCTACAATTTTTTAAAATTTTCTACTTCAAACTGCTGAATAAAAACTAAAACTAAATCGATATCAAAAAAAAAAAAAAAATGGAAGAAAAAAGGGGCTTTGAGATTTCAATTTTACCTCAGAACCCTAAATTTTAAATGGCCCTAAAAAAATTTTTGAAATTGGAAATAATACATTGTTTGAAATACGGGAAAGAAAGCATGATAATTCAGAAAAACTTCACAATAAAAGTATAGATGAGTATAAAGTATGATGTTGTCGAGTGCATTACCAGAACTTCTTTCATCATAATAGTTAATGACTTATTTTCTATAAGAAATATCCCTTCAGTTGCTCTCCTACTTGAGGTGAGGGGGTACGGGTGTCCCAGGGATCTATACTCCCTTTCAATTTATTCTCCTCTACGCCTTCTGCTGTTTACTTTACTTTTCTACCCTTCGATGGCATGCGAGGGAGTTTTCCATGAGAAACTGTAGCCGCTCTGTTTGCTTCTTGCTTCTCATGGACAGCTAAAAACCCCACTTGTTGGCCGTGCGTGGCGACCCTTTAGATGGGTGGTGCATTTAGGTCCCTGATGTATCAATCGGCTGGTATTTTAGTCACATGTCTGGTATGCTTAAGGCAATGGTTTCCAACCTGTGGGGCGCCCCCCCTAGGGGGGCGCGATACTGTTGCAAGGGGGGCGTGTAGCTGTTTCCAAAATATCATTTTCAAATACAAACCAAAAAAGTCAAATCGGTGTCAAAAATTGAATCAGCACTATACGTAATCCACAATCCTCGCCGCGGATTTTTGGTGTACAAATGCTAAAACATCCCATTCATACTCTTCTTCGAATCGAAATATCGCGTTTGGAGCCGAGTACCGGTGTGGCGTGGAATCAAAAGATAAGCACTTGCAACATCCCGGTTATTCTCGTGCTTACTTGCGCCAAACATCAGTAAACAGAAGCATCTGATTGTTTCTGTTTTCTATGAACAGAATTAGTTCGTTAGTAGTGCTTACGATAACCACGTTTATATGTAGAATGAAACACTTTGCTTTGGTAACTTCTAAATATATTAACATCTAGGTAAATTTCATAACAGTTATAATAGTACTTTATTAACCAGGAAATGTTAATTTAATGTTTAGGTAGTTTTTCGGCACTAGCGCGAATTGCCAAGGGTATAAACATCCGAAACAATAAAATAACATCCTGTCCGATGTTAATATACTATTTTTTCACTAATAGCGCTTTTTTACTTTCTCGTAAATTCACCATTAACCGTTGTTGACTCATCCGGCCAGACGGGAGTGTCGCCAATGAAAAAGCAGCAACAAAATGACTTTAGTTATTATTATTATTTTTTGCTGTCTAATCATTTCTCTTTATTTATGTTTCCGGTGGATTTTATATTCGATGAGTCGTCATTCTGTATTCGCAATTCGCTCGTCTTTATTCGTTACATTAAAATGGTAAAAATATTCTTTGAGGTCTGCTTTCTTTGCGTAAGATTCAATTAATCTTCGGAATGAGGTGAGTAGATTTTCATTTCTTAATCATTCATCAAACATTATTCATTTATTCTAAGTCGTTAATTCTACAACCGTTTTAATTGAGCAATATGAATATTGTTATTGGAAAAATTCACGTTTATGTAAGAAGAGCGCAAGTTATTTTTATGTTGTTTATATTCCAGTAATTAATTTTGACAAAAAAATTAGTTTTTAATTCTACATTTAAAAATTATCTCAATTAAGACTGATATTTTATTTAAAAGAAAATATTGATATAATTGTATTGTATTTTAAATTAATATAAAATCTTTGATTTAAAATAATACATCTTTTAGACGGATAAATACGTAACTGGCTTGAAAAGAAAATTGAATGAAGCAGAAGCAGAGGGCAAAAGAGAAGATGATAAAAATATCGGAAATATATCTTCGCAAAATAGTAAACCTAAATATAGAAAATATGATCCAATGTACTTATCTTTAGGATTTACATATAAGGTTATTAATGGCCAAGAATGTCCATTGTGTTTGCTGTGTATGAATACTTTGGCCTCAGACAGCATGAAACCAAATAAATTAAAACGACATCTTGAAAAAGTACATGCAGATCAAGCTGGCAAGACAAGAGAATTTTTTCAAAGAAAATTAAAGAATTTAAATAAACAACAAGAAATGTTTTCAAAGATCATGTCTGTAACACAAAAAGCATTGCTTGCGTCATATAAAGTTTCTTATAGAATTGCTAAATGCAAAAAACCCCATTCAATAGGAGAAACTTTGGTGCTACCTGCAGCTATCGACATGATAGAAACGATCCTTGGTGAATCATATGCTGATCAACTTAAAATCATTCCACTTGCAGATAATACGGTGGGAAGACGAAATCCGATATATCTGAAGATTTTTGCGATCAATTAATAGAAAAAGTAAAACTATCTTCTTTCGCGTTGCAAGTAGATGAGGCTACCGATGTTCTTAAGGATGCACACTTGATAACATATGTAAGATATGTTGTGAAAACTGATGTTAGAGAAGACATGTTATTCTGTAAACCTATTGAATTCAATACTACAGCAAGAGAGGTTTTTAAAATCATTGTTAATCTTTTTTAATGAAAATGGCATTCTGTGGGAGAACTATGTTGGAATATGCACAGATGGAGCTCCATCTATGGCAGGAAAAAATGCTAGTCTACAGGCACTAGTTCGAACGGTGGCTCCTCGTGCAGTTTGGACGCATTGCATGATTCATAGACAATCACTTGTTTCAAGAGATATGGGTGAAGATCTACTAACAGTATTTGAAATTATTACAAGAGTTGTAAATTTTATTAAAAATAGCCCATTAAGAGGAAGGCTTTTCACAAAATTGTGTGATGACATGGGTTCAGAATATAGATCACTTCTATACTATTGTGAGGCACGTTGGCTTTCTCGTGCCAAAGTACTTCAAAGGGTGTTTGAGCTAAAAGAAGAGATCGCCATATTTCTTAGTGATAATAATAGAGATGAAGCACGCTTGTTTTGTGACACGAAATTCCTTGTAAAGCTTGCGTATTTAGTTGATATTTTTCAAAGACTCAGTATTTCAAATAAATCAATGCAAGGGACTCAAATGCATGCTTTTACGCAGAAAGACAAGATTACTGCATTTATGAAAAAATTGGAACAGTGGATAATAAGTTAAAAAAAATAACTTTGACATGTTTCCCACTTTTAAAATTACCTGTCTTTCTGATGAAATAGAAGAAAGTAAAGTTCTTATTAATAATCATTTGACCAGTCTATGGAAGCAATTCTGGTTGTACTTTAAAGATCTTGACATGTTCAAATATGAATGGATTAGAAACCCATTTGTGGTTGAAAAATATGATTATTTTGGCCTTACGACAGCAGAGCAGGAAATGATAGTTGACTTATCTAGTGATAGCACATTAAAAATAATAAATGTTTCGAGATAAAAATAATATTGTTACGTTTTGGTTACGAGTAAAGGACGATTTTCCTACTTTGACAAACAAAGCTTTAGAAATTTTATTGCCATTTGTAACATCTTACCTATGTGATACTGGTTTTTCTACAGTAGCTGTCTTAAAAACAAAGTATCGATCTCGATTAATGATTGAAAAGGAACTCAGAACCGCGATTTCTTCAATGATACCACGGTTTGAGAAAATTTGTGCTGAAAAACAAGCTCAACCGTCGCATTAAATTTTTATGTTTTAGTAGTATTAATTATATATTCTTTTTTTGTTTTGTTATTATATTTCTTATAATAAATATATTTTATTTTTACATAATATTGTATATTATTTTGTAGCCCATTAAATAATTTATAATATTAGTTGAGTATTTATGAAATTTGATTTTTAGATAAATTAACAGGAAGCTACAATTTGTTTTTTAAAAAGGGGGGACGCATTAATTTTTTTTAAAAAAAAGGGGGACGCCGGTACAAAAAGGTTGGAAATCACTGAGTTATAGAATACACTGATGAAAGGACTAAACCAAAATCTAAAACTTTTGAAATGCAAAGAAGTTGAGGGTAAAAATATACATATATATGCATTTTTTTCCATAAATTCACAACTTAATTGTTCTACAATCACCTATAAATGAAAAAGTATTCTTCCAACAATAAAGCTTTTGGTTCATTTCATTGCCCATATTATTTAAAACTCACGTTGGAATTTTTATGTAAATACCTCAATCAGTTTTTGAGATAGCGGTTTTATGTCAATTAAAGTTTTGAGAAAATTGAAGTTAAAATCAAATTTTAGCTCAAATATATGTTTTGCGTAATATTCCACTGGATGATAGGTCAGGCCCTTTTTCTTCCACTGGATCAACTGTTTTGGGAAGACGAAAGTCTACAAGAAATAATAATAACAATAATTCGCCAATGTGGTCTATAGCCAGTGTTTTTAATGTAGTGGGATACCTCAACATGATAGTTATAAAACGAAAAGAGCTAAATGGACAAAATTCATGACAAAGATCTAATATCTATAGTAAGTAGACACCTGTCAAATTTTGAGCCAACTCCAACAATGGGCTGACGGTCTATCAGTCTATACCAGGAAGGGCGAACCAATGACTCGTCACACATTATTTTAAGCGCGCCACCGGTCAAAACGATTTAAATGTGACTTCTTTTGATAAACAGAACTTTTCCTAATTCGATTGGTTGGAAATTGAATAATTTGAAACGCAACTAATTGATTTCCAGTCTAGCTCAATATGAATTGCAATATTTATTTAAATAAGAAACAGTTGGAATTATTTGGAAAAGAAAGATTAACAAGCTGTATAAGTAAAAATGCCAGGAGCTAAATTTCGGAAGCATGGAATTCGAGTCACCGTTCGGGCATGGTTGTTTTATTTGTGAGGCGTATTAATGTGCCCCCCCCCCTGTAAAAAGGGGCTGTACAAACGAATATGACGCTTGACTAACTATATCGTAGTCTTGGCCTTAGTTGGAGCTACTGAAAGAATAAGAGACGCTTAATTTGCTGACAGATATCTGACAGCGAACTTGTAAAGTGCCATAAGTCACAACAGAATAACAATAATGCAATAAAATCTAATCTGGAAACTTATATGCAAAGTTTCTCAGTATCTGCTAAGATGTATTATAAAATACACTGAAGTGACAAAAGTCATGGGATAGCAATATGCAAATATACAGATGGCAGTAGTATCGCAGCGAAAAAGTATAAATGCGCAGTTCGTTTTCCAGAGCTTTCATTTGTGTTCAAGTTATTCATGTGAACAGGTTTTTCGTGATTTATGGCGGCACGACGAGAATTAACAGACTTTGAACGTGGAATGTTAGTTGGAGCTAGACGCATGGGTCATTCCATTGCGGATATCGTTAGTGAATTCAACATTCCGAGATCCACAGTATCAAGACTGTGCCGAGAGTATGAAATTTCAGGCATCACATCCCATCATGGACAGCGCAGTGGGCGACCATCTGCACTTAACGACCGAGATCGCCGACGTCTGTGTAGAATGGTCAATGTTAATAGACACGCAACACTTCGTCAAATAACTGCAGGAATCAATGTGGGACGTACGAGGGACGAGTCCGATAGGACTGTGCGGCGAAATTTGTCTTCCTTGGGCTATGACAGCAGAAGACCGACTCGAGTGCCTTTACTGACAGCACGACATCGCCTGCAGCGACTCTCCTGGGCTCGTGAGCATATCGACTGGTCCCTAGACCAGTGGAAAACCGTGGCGTGGTCAGATGAGTCACGATTTCAGTTGTTACGAGCTGATGGTAGAGTTCGAGTGCGGCGCAGACCCCACGAAGCCATGGACCCAAACTGTCAGCAAGGCACTGTTCAAGCTGGTGGTGGCTGCATAATGGTGTGGGCTGTTTTTACATGGCATGGATTCGGTCCTCTGGTGCAACTGAACCGATCATTGACTGGAAATGGTTATGTTCAGCTGCTTGCAGATCACTTGCAGCCATTCATGGACTTCACGTACCCACACAACGATGGGATTTTTATGGATGACAAATCGCCATGTCACCGGGCCAGAACTGTTCGCGATTGGTTTGAAGAACATTCCGGACAATTTCAGCGCATAATCTGGCCACCTAGATCGCCCGATATGAATCCCATCGAGCATTTATGGGACATCATCGAAAGGTCCATTCGTGCCCAAACTCCTGCACCATCCACACTTTCACAATTATGGATGTCTATTCAGACAGCATGGCTCAATATTCCTGCAGAGGACTTCCAACGACTTGTGGACTCCATGACACGTCGAGTTGTTGCACTTCACCGGGCAAAAGGAGGATCGACATGATATTAACAGTCATCTCATGACTTTTGTCACTTCAGTCTATTCTGCCGGCGTCTTGGCCTAGGGGTAATGCGCTTTTACCCTAATACAGGTGTCCCGGTTTGCTCTGTACCCTGTGAGGTGTGTGAAAGAGACCCCTTTTTTAAAAAAAGGTTGTTCAAGCGATCGTTCGAGTGTCATCATCTGAGCTAGAAATCAGATTTCTGACTTTCGTTGCGCAAGGACCTTTGCCTTCAGAAGCCATTGTGCTAGACTCGGATTCTCCGACTTTGTCAGGCGGGTTTGTCCATGACAAGTGCATAAGTAACAATAACAACATAATTATCCATTTATGATTGCTTATTTGATAAAGCTTAAAATGTCACATTTGCATATGAATCAGTGGTATCAAATTTAAGAAATGATTGACAACAGTAGATGAATAAAAAGTATAGAATAACAGTTGATATTCTCGGCCAAAAATGATTTTTTGAAGCAAAGAGAGATCTAAAAGTTGAAGACTTATCGAAACTCGAAGTTGAAGTTTTGCCGAGCACTTTTCCTTTGTATACTTCATATATAAGGGAAAAAAAGACATTTTTTAAACATAAAAACATAGTTTTCAATTAATAAAAGGGAGAACTAGTGAAGTGTAAAGTTGTTGTTTGAGACAAAAATTACATTATTCAGCAAAATTAGACTAAAAAGCACAAAATTTGGATTAATTTAATCAAGAATTCATCAAATTCGAATTCAGATCAAAATTACTATCCACATATTCTTAAAACTCAGTTGTAGCTTCCTTGGGGAAAATTCTATAAAATGGTTTATTCTTGATGAAAATTCAATTTCTAAACTCCTTACAGTGTAGATCTTTGAACTTAGAACAGCCAAATCTAGTTCATTCATTATTTTTTGGACCGTTTCATTATATAATTTTGCGCAGAATTGTAACAAAGTTCAATGAGCTCAGGTATCCTCACCTACTGGTGCAATTGGAGGTTATTACTCATATTTTTCTTCGATATTATTTATATTTTCTGGCTGGCCTTTTATTTTATTTTTCTATTAGTGAAACACGATTTATTTCAAACCAGTATTAGTAATTATCATGTCAGAATATTATATTGATCTTAGTCAGTGAATTTTAAAACTCGTGGACTCAATGAAAAATTGAAGCTCGAAATCCCGTAAGCAACGAATAAATCATGAAGGGCAATATTCATCCACATCTTTTAATCGTATATATTTTTTATCTACTTTTACCAGGATTGTGTTATTATTACGTGTCCTTCTTTGAAAGCAGATGCGTTTTTAAATGGTTGACATGCTTTTATCAGTAGTGCTTTATTATTGTGTACTACTTTGATAGCAGATGTGTTTTCAAAAGGTTGACGTAAAACTGTGACAACACAGCTGTTATTTTCATTTCATTATTTTCATCATAGCTGTTATTTTTTGCGGAGCAAATTAAATAATCTAATTTTTATAATATGTTCAAAAAACTTCACTCGCGTTTGATAACAGTTTCGATAAAAGTATTTCCTTTTTCCCCCATCGGGGAAATATCACTTCGTTCATTTTTAAGTGAGAAACATTGAAGGATTTCTCTCCTGTTCTAAGATTAATCCATCATGAAACTGTTTTACGATCTCAGAAATGAGAAAATAGCAGTTTGTGTTTACAAACATATTGTTTTCATATTAATTCTATGCAAATTAATAAGTTTATTATTTTTTTGGAAATAGTACACACACACACACACATATATATATATATATATATATATATTGATGAATACAAATAATAGAATATAATTCATAGAATTCTGCACCTCTATTGCTTACTTCTAAAGATATTATATATTTATATTTAAAATACTCTCAAATTATAATTTATTAAGAACTTTACCAGTATGTGTGAAATTTACAAACTGTAACAATTAGAGCTGAAATATTGTTAAAAAGGTAACGGCCCATTTGGACAGACCAATTTCTAGTTATTATAGAATAAAAAATACAGTCTCATTATAAAAATTTTCTTTTCAATCTATAACTTTCAATGTGGCTGGCATATTAAATTTTGCTCTTATATCGATCTATTTATAAAGTATCAATTTTAGAATAAACGTATTATTCATTCGGCTGCATTTATCGAAATCTAGTTAGCATTATGTTATTGGGGGGAAAAAAGCATTTCTATTCATAAAAATGTTTTGCAGTTCGGTAAGTGTAATTGAGAAAAAAAGAATTACTGTTATCTGCCAGACTATCATTATTTCGATAACTGTTACCTTTGTCTCTTTCAAATTTTTTTATCTGTATATCCATTACTTCACATAAAGGTGTAAGAAAGACACAATCTTTCACCTTTCTTTCAAAATGAAAATCGATATTCTTTATTTCAAATGAGAACATTTAGTATACAAGTTAAATTACAGAATTTTGCCAAGCATGCTTTTATTAAAAAGGATAAAAATATAGAAAATATAACCTTTCTGAAATATTTACTGCAGACGAAAATTCTCCCTTTCATTTTATTCAATTTTTGTGGCTGATGCATTTAACTGTTATGAGTTGCTAAATTGTTAAAGTATAAATGAGTAGGAATATTAGATGAGTTTAAAGTAACAGAACGTAAACACTGGAGTACCTATGAAATGTGGGAAAAGAAAGACGTATTTTTAAGTGACATATATTTGACAGATATTCGCTGAAAAAAGTTATACTGAACTTAATGATTTCGAAATATAAATAGCATTTTTTGAAAGAGGAAATATAAAGAGCACTTTTGGAAAGGAGTAATGTAGGGAGTACTGTTGGATATATTTAACTTTAGAAGAACTGCTTCCTTTTATGAGCATGGCAATAACGAATGGAAAATTACTTTGATAAGGATAATTGAGATTAAGAAAATTAATAATTCCAAAGCCGTCTACAACTGTACTTTTACAGCTTGGATGGATTTCCGCATGTTACAGTGTTCAAATTGAGTCAATCCATTTTCACTTATAAATTTAATTTTGAAATCTACTGCTAATCTTTTAAAAGATAAAAATAATTACATCTCCGTGTAAAACAGCATGCAATTATATTGCTACAGAATTTCCTCCTTGTCCTTCTTACTTATCCTAATATATGGAGTTCGTTTACTTGTATAGTGGGGTGTATGGTGTGAGAAGATAAGCATAACAATGATGAATCCTTCAGTAGACGACACAACACAGACGAAGACAGAACAGCACAAAGACGGCAAGTTTTTAGAATACCACTATATACAGCCGAGACGAACACACAAGACAGCACACAGCAGTATTCTACAGCAGACAGTAGCCCACAATAACAACAATAGTCCACACGCAGAAATTCCGTAGTGACAACTCCCACAGCTCACAAAGCGGCCAGACAGGATTCAGCAGGAAAGGGAATCTTTAAGAGATTTCGTCTACGATCTAGTAGGTCTCTCCAAAAGGCTGAACTACTTTTCCGCTATCTATTTTCGCCTTCTCTGCCGACTCACTACTTCACACAGTGTGACAACTCAGTTCAGGACTGCTCCGTTCCAGACGACGACAGAACAGGCTACAACACAAAGCACAACGACAATAGAATTGGGCACACACAGCAATTCAGCATTCCTTCATTTCTTTGCTATTTTGCCGGCGACTCCTCCGCTCAGGAATCCTCTTCAAGACCTCTCGGTTCAGGTCTACCTATCAATCGCACAGTTCAAGAACGAAGGCACACAGTCGATACTCTCTCGACGACTCCTCCGTTCAAGTCTTCTCGATTGAGCACACATCAGACCGCAAATTCAGGCCTTATATAGCGGCGGGAGGAGGATCTAAAATCTTCTGAATCAATCAGGAGCATTCTGGATGTATCTCGGCTCCTAATGGACGGATCGGAAAAATTCTTGATGTTTCGAGTATTATCCATTTTGTCACCAAAGTCGCAGCCAAGTTGCCAAATGGTCACCAAGCTCTGGGTTCATTTATGTTACACCGGGCACCGTTCAATACAGATGACTGTAAATCAGTCTTCTTTACGATGATATTATTAGTGCGGAAAAGAAAATCATATATTCGTAACATTATGAAATGTGAGACAACATTTGTTAGATGACATTGTAAATACGTGACTTTATTTCATTTAGTCTCATGATATTATGAAGAGCCTTTACAATTCAGAAAATAAAAGAAAAAATCAGGTATCATTCAAAACTGTGATCACTAATCAATCTTATTTTAAATCTGTTCATATATATCATTATGGATGCTTGTGGACTGCACTAACAATGTTAGGCATAGACGTATTTTCCAGAAATAAAAAAAGAACATATCCTCATGCTATTCATGTTATGAAAAAATACTGCTTCCCTTGTTTGTTCTTTTCAAACTTCTTACATTGCTTTATGAGAACCTGGCTTGAATCCGAAATTGTCGATTATGGGACCATCATGGATATCATTTTGCAGATCAACCCCGTTTGCTTGTGGATATCAATATTTTACCACAGGCTATCAATAAAAACATTTGTTATAAAACTGTCTCTCACATTTAAAATGCCTTTAAGATTAAGAAAAAATATGAAAATGGCTATCAACATTTATTTATTGGCCCAATTTATATACATTTTGTTACAAAGTTGTCTGTTGTGGTATAATTATGGTAGACATAAAGAAAGTGCGTCTCTCACAATATTTAAGTATTTCACTTTATTATTTCATGATAATGCTCTTTCATCAATAATAACAATACTGTATTGTTCTAATTCTTTCATTTTCATTCATCTTTTAAAAAAGTGTAAAATAACAGCTAAACAGCTGATTGCCCGTCCTTCTTCTTCTATTTTAAACAACTTACTGATAAAATATTTTGAAATTTTAAAAAACATCGATAATTTCCAAAGCACATTTTCAACATTTACATTCTTCTGTGTGATGCAAAGTGTTTTTTCTCTTTCATTTGACATCTTGCATTGGGTGGCGGATAAAAAAATCGGAACTATTCTAATGTTTCAAACTGTATTGTTTCTTCTTCATTCTTGCGGATTAATCTTGGGACTCACGATATGTGCTGGTGAAATACCAATGGAGATGTACTGCATCAAAGACATACTTGTGAATGCTGATCGGGAGTACCTAAACTGCATGAAAGATGCTCATTTTAAAACTCTTGTGAATCTCATTCTTCGGAAAAGAGTAATTGTTCTTTCAGCTTGCAAAATAATGGCCTTTGACAGGAGTTTCATTCTAAAGACAATTGGTGTACTAACTGCTCAAACTGTTATCTTTTATCAGTTCATTACATGAATTTGATTAATCGATTTTTTTTTTCGATTAGCATGGCATCGGTCACCTCCAGTCTAAAAGACTGACACCAAGTATCGCCGAACAATATTCTATTTCCAAATATTGGGGTCAACATTGTATAATATAGCCAAATATTAACACCAGGTTTTGATATGTTAGCTTTGACTTTAATTGTAACAAAGCTAAGATATTGACAACAATTGCTTTTATATATGTTCAATGTTATGAAATACAAAGAATAAAAACAGATACTAATTTGATGACGGGGCTATGACTGTGGCTCTATTAAGAACTACTTGATGCAGTTTTTCTAGCAGTGGAATACAAACAGAAGCCAAATATTGGCGTAGAACTTCGGCAAGATAAGTAAAAAATATTCAGCCAAACAAAAAAAAACAATCATGTATGATATAAGATTATGTATCATAATTTCCCAAGAATGACTGCGCCGGACCTAATACATCATTCTCAAAATTCAATGGCTTGTGTAGTGGTATCTTAATAAAGCCATTAACAGCCTTAAACATTGGTGATCACTTTTGTCTAAAGGATATATTAAGCTACTGCAAATCGTAAGACCATGAGTTCAGTCCTTGGTGGAATTCCATGTTGGCGTGAAACCATAATATAAATCGCCCTTTTGGTGACCTCGGACAATGAAAACGCCCTTCACTCGCCATAACGCTACATTGGTGACCTCGGACGTTAAGCCTTCAACCTTCAAACAGTTGTCGTGGCGCCATCTAAGCGCAGAAAATGCAACTAAAGTGACAGACTCCCTTGACGCAGTAGAAGTAACAACAACAACTCTTTCCAACAGCAACCAAAAAGTTGTCATATTCACTTGATGCAGCAACAACTCTCCCACACTCACCATAACGCTTGGCGCTATAAATAGTTCGTCTTTCCACGACTCACTGTTGGGGAGTATTGTAGAGGTATCTTAATAAAGTCAGTAACAGCCCCTAAACATTGGTAATCATTTTTGTCTAGCGGATATGTAACGCGACTGCAAATCGTAAGGTCGCGAGCTCAATTCTTGGCGGAATTCAATATTAATATTGGCATGACACCACAATATAAGCCGCCACAGTTGTATATCAAAAATTGATTGTCAGTCGATATCTGTTCACTTGTTAACACACCAATGTTAAAAGCAAGTTAGCTGCTACCATATATGATATAGTCAACAAAATAAACTCAGTCCACGAAAGCTTAAAAATATAGAGCTGCTGAGCTAATTTTCTGAAGAAAATGCAAATTCTTTTAATTCTAAACTATTGATCTTAATTTTTCTTTATTATTTTTACCAACAGCTTCAGTATAATTCCCTTATACTGAACTATGAGACAATTGCGCGGGGAAGAAATGTTACAGAAACGTAACAATATTCGGTACTTTTCCGTTATCCGGACGCAAATGTCACCAATGTAAACCAAACGCAAGGCAAGTCGCCAAGCGACAGACTTTCTCTGACTGAATTTCTTTCAAAATTTGATATAACAACTATATATCAAATTTCATCCATTTAACTCAAATCGTTTTTGAATTAGCTTCACAGACAGAAGAAACGACAAAATTGTAATTGTTTTTAAATGTCCTTTTCGATCTCAAAGGGCTGTAATAACTTGATCCTGACCGATCAAATAAAAGAGTAGAGTTTCAGACAATTCTTTTCTTTATTGTCATATATATACATAAGAACAATTTGTTACAATCTTGGTTAAATATTTGCTATTTACACAGCAGTCGAAGGTTGAAGTTTTATAGTGAAAAGAGTTCTCCATCAATTCGGAGAATAAAAACCACAAGACACTAACAGGGTGTCAGACAGAACGTCTACTCCATGGTGGAGCGTAAATAATCCAGCAGTCCGCAATTCAAAAGTCTATTTCCCTCTTCAAAGAAAGACCTGCTTTTTATCTCTGTCCAAACTCTGCCTTCTCAATTCACATTCGTTCACCTGATTCCACCATCGGCCAATCGTTCAGCAAAAATTTCCCTCATTTGTGGCGCCAGCTTGGCGTGGGAAATGTCCATCAATACTAACAACAGCCGACTCTGGATCATGGGCCAATGATAGCCCCTTCACTAAAGGGACCATTAGGAATCTAGATATTTGACACTCATTTTCTTTGAAGGTGTGATAGGTTCTGAACCCAAAAATGAACATCACGTGTGGTCTTTCAGCGAAATCACTCAAGATCAGATGCAACGACCAGTCGGTGATAAGAATACCCAACACCTAGCAATCTGGAGACTTTTAACAATGGGGAGCGTTAAAGGCTTGACTCAGCTGTCTGAAAATGCCTTTTATCGTGAATGAACAGGGGAACGTTACAGGGCTCCGAAACGCGTAGATTCACACCAAATTCGAATTTCTAGACGATTACAATGTTTTCTTTTTTAAAATATTTCTATATGGAAAATAAAAATACTCTTTATCACAGGCATTCTTTCTTTAACATTGAATCGATACGAAATTGGTTTTTCTGTAAAGCTTCGAAATTATAGAGGGAGAATAGAAATTTTGAGATTCATTTTTATGCAACATCGCAGAATTATGACATCTAACATACAGAGAAAGACATATATTCATATTTGTTATTGGTGGAGAATTAAAACTTCTGAATTCAAAGCAATGAAGTTAAATTAAATCTCTGTATGTAATAAAGATGAATGTGCATGCGCGTGCGTGCGTCCATATGTATGTCTGTGTTGATGTTTTTGACATACAGCGACCAAATTTGATACATACATTTTTGAAAATGGAAATTTTTGTAAACATTTTTTTTAGAATTTTAATTTAGAATTTGATTTTAAAAATTTAAAATTTTAATGAATAAAAAATTTGTTACTTCTATCATCTGTTGTAGGTTTTAAAACACTTCGGTTTATTCGTGTTAGAAGTTTTATATCAAGAATTTCTGACGAGAAATGTTGAAGATAAACCACATTTCATAGTATTTTACAAAATACTTAAGGAGATATTAACAAGCAAACAAATAATCAAAATTTTATTTTTTTAGAAAAAACGTATATTATTTATAAAAAAATATTTATATACAAAAGATTATGATGTAATAATCTTCTTGATATTCAATACATTATTTTAACGATAATGATTTTTACCGCTCGACCCAGCTATTTTTACCAGTGACTGAGTTTTTAATATTTTTAAAGAACGATTCAAAATTTGATAATATTATAATAATGTGGCAACGCTGAGAAAAATAAATAAATTCATTTAAAATATCTATAATATTCCTATTCATTAGTCTTGGTAACATTTCAGATAAAATATTTTTTCATTCAAATAATAATGCAATTTAATTCCACAGAGCAGACGCGATTTTCTCTGTGTTTAAATCATACAGAAAATTATCGATTTAAATAATTTCACCCTGACTAAAACTTTACTTATGTTTCATATTATTTGTGAGTAGAAGTTGGAGAAAGTATATAAAATAAATTTGAAACAAATACACATTTTTTTAGTTTCAAATCTTTATTGAACTTCAAATATTTTTACCTAATGAAAAATAAGCTCACAGGTAAACTGTAGGAAGTCCAATCGTAAGTAAAAGTAACATGGAGGAAAAAAAGGAACTTGTTTCAGAGAAATAGTTCTAAGCAACAAATATATATCTGTACATTCGAATCATAATTCCGGAAAATTCAAATTAAGTTTTCGCCAAACAAAATTTTAATTAATTATTTTTATCTCTCTAATTTGCCCTAAAACACTTCACTCACATATGTTTATGTTGTTTTGTTTACATATAAGGCATAGCAATTCAGAGCATAACAATGTCAATAATAATAATCTTCAATAATTTCATTACACAACAATGTTCAAAAATTCATTCTGCTCAAAATGGAATGTTAAATTATACTTAAGCCTTTTGGTGCACATTTATTTGAAAAGCATTTTGCACTTAAAGCATATTTGATTTTGTGGGCAAGTAAGAGCAATAGATTTTTTGCAAGAATTAATTTATTTCGTATTATTCATTTTATATACACATTATATCTACTCGTTTCAGTTTCATTGACGTATCAGAACGTCATCTGCGCCTTTGTCTAAACAAATGCATGCCGTTCTGATACGTCAAATGTAGCCAAAGGGTTAAGAAATCATGCAGTTCAATTTTTAATGTAATCCAAGATGATAAATTAACTGGCAATTTCTTCTTTAAGTATTCTTAGTTAGTAATAATAATTTATAGCAAAAAAAAATTAATTAAAGGAATAGCACTATTCAGTTCCTTTAAGTGTGATAAAATTAGTTTTATATAGCCTTACAAGAGACAGAACTATTACAAGCACACAACAAGTTGTAGAAATATTTTAAGGAATTGAATTAATAGTGATTTCTTGTGAGGAAAATTTTCAAATTATCTTATAAGTAATTATTTCATTAAAACTGATATATTTGTCATGTTTATGCTCCATTTCGAAGGAAGAATTACTTCTGATTTTAATTCTTTTCTTTGTTTCAATTTCTACTTTCAAAATTTGGAACATTTTAACTCAGAGTGTGATAAGAGTCAGTATTCATCTTTTTCATTTTTCTATATAACTAGAAATAAAAAATTTGATAAATAATTGGTTTAATCAACATCAGGTCAACAAGATTGGTGGATGTTTGTCGAAAAACGAATTTCGAAATCTTCAATCCCTAGACTGAGGCTCTGCCAATTAGTTGTTAGTTGTTTCTGAAACGCATCCATTTCCAAAGCATAGATAATAAGAAAGTTGAGATCTGGTGTTTGTTTTATGATTTTATCACATCTCACAGTCATGGATCAAATTTCCAGTTTCTTTTTCTTATTGTAAAATGAAAAGTTCTATATATAAAATTTAAAAAAAATATTCACCTTTTCATCTTTCTATATAATTAGAAATAAAATATTTGAAAAATCACTGGTTTAATCAACTTCAGGTCACCATGTTTAGTGAATGTTTGTCGAAAAAGGAATCTCGAAACCTCCAATCCCTAGACTGAGGCTCTGCCAGTTAGTCGTTACACTATGTATAACAAGCTATTCTGAAACTACTTCTGCTCTTTGCTTTTGAAACACATCCATTTCCAAAGCATAAGTAATAAGAAAGCTGTGATCTCTAGTGTGTTTGTTTTATGATTTAATCACATCTTACAGTCATGGATCAATTTTCTAGTTTCTTTTGTATATTGTAAAATGAAAAGGTCTATATATAAAATAAAAAATATATATATAAAAATGAGTTAAAAATCTATTCAACTTTTTGTCAGCTATCTTCCGCAAATTTGAAGGCTCATCTCATTCTGGCAATAGTCAACAACAGCTGCAACAATTTCAGCTCTCAGAGCTGGGGCTGCCCCAGCTGCCATTGCGGCAAGGGTTGCGACGTCTCTTGCATCTACTCGTCGCATGATACTTTCAATATTTTCTGCCAGGTGTCGCTTGGCTTCATCAGGCCACTCGGCGATCACCTGCCCTAGCGATTTGAAATCTTCCCCAACTGTCGCAGCTATAGCAGCTCCAATGGCAGCACCTGCAATAATACACACAAAAATTTTGAACGCGTAACACTTTTTTACTTAGTCGTCTACATAGTAAAGAGAAAGTATAGAAATCATCAAAAACAAATATTCAAACTCGAGATTTTGACGAATCTCCACATTTTAGACCTCCCTGAATTCGAAAAATACATTTTTGGAAGATATATGTTTGTCAGTGATAAATATAATTAAAAAAAATTCTTTGAGGGTAGACAGTTAAAGTTTTTATACTATCTCCACACAAAATTTGCGGATTGCTATCCAATTTTGAAAAAAAACATTCGAAGGAAATCCTATTGTCTGGCTATTCGAATTTAAGTTCATACTATGATGCAAAATGAAGATAGATGAAACTAGTTAGACAGATTTAACATCTATTGTGCAGACTTCTATTTAATTTTGAATCAAATCCAACAAGGAGGGGGTTGACCATCTGCCGATCTGTTCTTTCAGAACATTTAAAAAAAATGTCCAAAGCGTAGTGACTTAAATAAATATGTAAAATTGGAATGTGATTTTGTGACGTGACTATAAGCAAAGTTATGTACCAAGTTTTTGTTTCGGTCGTTTAGTAAAAAGGCATCTAAACAATTAATTAGCCATATGAGTACTATTAATTGCCAAATAGTTCGTCAAGGAAGGCATGAAAGATTCAGGAAAAATTCTAAATTTAGGATAAAGATTAATATTTCGTAATTATTATAGGTTAATACTATGCAAAGCGTTCCAGGAATACATCTTTTTTGTATTCCTAGAAAGAGGAGGAGGAGGCAAATGCAAGATAGAGGAGGTAAAGTAAATGCAGCGTAATACTAAAAACTATGGAACATAGTTCTCTACTATTGTATAACATTTCCTTTTATAGATGAAGAGCTAAGTATGGGCTAAAGAATTAAATATGGACAGGGATAAGAGCTAAATATAGGCAGGTATAAGAGAACTAAACTTTTATTAGAACTAAGAACACTAAATATGGGAGAATAAGGAACTATTTATGGGAGAACTAAAATATGGGCAGGAATGTCATATGGCCGGTGTAGGTTCATTACTATCAATCCAAAGTTTCAAGACAGTGGAAGATTTTTAAGCTAATAACTTTGGAAACCTTTCAAAAATCTGAAAAAAAGTAATGAAATACAGCATAAAATACAATTTAAATTGTAATAGTGAACTTTTTTTGGGAATGTCAGTTTGTAACATCGCAGCTTCCGCCTCCGAGATTCAAGGTCATAATACGAAAGCACTTTCTCTTGCTGTCTCGAGGAAAATCCTTACTCGAGCATCTCCCCAGCATCCACAACTGCAAAGTCATTATAAGTTATGCCGGGCATAAGATTCTATAGAGAATGATTCAAATCTTGGAGAAATAGAAAATACAAAATTGATCCAGAACGATTTATGAGCGACAAAAAGTAATGAAATATTGTATAAAATACAATTAACACGTTCACTGCTACTACCCTCGCCTGATATCAGGACCGTCTATCTAATTAGAAGACCTCCTTCTTTGCTATCTTTTGTCTGTAGTAGAGAAGGTGTCATCTAATGACATAGATGGTTTGGCCCTAGAAAAGAATGTGATCTACGGGTTATCTCGGAGTTGGCAGTCAATGTATTAGAATTGTAATAGTGAACTTTTCTTTATCGGATTGTCAGTTTGTAACATCGCAGCTTCCGCCTCTGAGATTCAAGGTCATAATATTGGAGCATTTTCCCTTGCTGTCTCGAGGAAAATCCTTACTCGAGCGTCTCTCCAGCATCCTTCCTTCCTACATCCTCATCAAATTCACAACTGCAAAATCATTACAAGTTATGCCAGACCTAATATTCGATAGATAGGATGATTCAAATTTTGGGGAGATAGAAAATACAAAAATGAGCCAGAACGATTTCTGACTGGCATAGTGCAGGGATAAAATCTATGCCATATGGCGGATGTGGGCTCATTATTATCAACTAAAGTTTCAAGATCGCAACAAGTGGAGGATGGCTAATGACTTAAAAAAAACCTTTCGAAAATATGCCAAAAAAGTAATTTAATATCCTATAAAATACAATTTAAATTGTAATGGTGCACTTTTCGCTTTCGGATTGTCAGTTTGTAACATTGTTGCTTCCGTCTCTGAGATTCAAGGATATAAAATAAAAGCATTATCCCTTGTTGTCACGAGGAAAATCCTTACTCGAGCATCTGTCCAGAATCCTTCCTTCCTACATCCTCATCAAATTCACAATTGCATAGTCATTATAAGTTATGTCGGTGATAAGATTTGAAGGATGGGATTATTCATATATTGGGAAGATAGAAAACACAAAAATGAGTCAGAACAATTTATGACCGGTATAGTACAGAGAATACTTGAAGTGCATCGATGACAAACTAGTGATGGATGATCGAGTTTTGGTGATGCTAGATTGTTAAGCGGAGACGTGAGCAGGATGAATTTCACACTTTCTCACAATCCTCACCATTCACAACTTTGCACATATCATGGTAGGGCATCATTGGCGAATTTCCTAAAAAATTCCTGGATTTTAACGAAATTTGCAGTACCGACTTTTATAGAGAGGACGGTCTGTTCACTGTCTCTGAATTTGTTAATTGTTGCATGCTACCCATATATATAACTGAAATTTTAAATTGTAACAGGGTGCGTAGTGAGAAAGTGCTACAAAAATCAATTAGCACTTAAAAAGCACCACAGCCAAAAAAATTAAGCACCTTTGTACATGTATTCATATGTAAATCTGCGTATTTTCTAATCCAAAGTTAGTTTTTGTTGTATTATAATACATACTTTTTATTGAACATTTTTTAATTAATTTTAAATGTACACTTTTAAATTTTAATATTTATTTCTGTATTTTCATAATATTTGTTCAATGTTTTCTATTGTAAAACAAATGGTGTCTTTTTGGTTTTGACAAAACAAAAAATGACAATAATAATAATAATAAAATTATCATTACCAAAAATTTAAGTCTACTTTTATAAAGAGAACTATTTAGAACACTACATATAAAAGAAGTTCAAATGTTGTTCGAGGTGTAATCAGTTCGGCATATTTCGTATTTTCCTTTTTCGGAATAACCATTAAAATATTTCAACACAGAACTCAATGCTGAATAAACGAGTGAAGTTCATTAACCATTATCTTAACATGGGTTAAAACTCTTGTATCCCTTCACCGAATGCTTCCCTTTCATTTGTTTTCTTTTTGCATATATCCAGTAAAACATATAACCGATGTATGACACATTCTTTTTGCATTTACCCGATTTATGACTGTTATCGATTTAGGGTATTCATCGAATGTTGAAACAAAAGGGAATATCTTATGCCGAATAAAAAAAGAATATCTTCTTTTCATTTATCGAGAAAATTAAGCACTTTTCTGGTGCTTAAAAATGGTTTTCAAATTTAAACACTTTTTAAGGACTTTTTATGACGCTACGCATTCTGTGTAATCCATCTATACTAGTGACAACAAACGCTATTCTAACTTATCCGACTGCCGTTTTAGGTCACTTTTACCTAAGTGCTAATGATATCATTTATTTATTTTGTTCCCTTCTTTTGCTAACAGTTCATGCATTAAATTTTGAATCACATTCATGTAGGAATGGATGGAATAAAATGCCCATTCAGTGTCATTTAGATCAGTGTCTAGGGCAACTGATTAAAGAGAAGAACGTTTTAAATAAAAACAATAAACTTATTTACAGCAAGGAAAAATTTAAAAATAACAATTAGGACAGGACAGGCTATTTACATTTGAGATAAAAATATAACATTTAGATGACACCAAGGGTGAAGCCTAACTAAATGCCCCATGGCAAAACTATATTCCCCAATAGTGTATTAAATAACCCTGATATCGAAAGAAACGACCCATTCCATCACTGTCTGTCGAGCGAATGCCCACAGCTCTTTTTTCTATAACTTGATGTCAAGTGTCTTTTAACCTATGGTTATTCGTAGAACCCATGGTGCCATCTATTATAATAATATAAAACTAAATGTGGAATGGTAATGGCAGCTAATTAAATTTCTACATTCATAATAATGCAGGCAAATGTCAAACTACTGTCATGTGTTTGACTCAATATTAATTGAATTGTGTTGTGTTTATCGAAAAAAAAACGAAAAAAACGGGGATGTGTAGAAGGAATTCAAATAACTTACCTGGTACTCCTCCCCAGGGTCCACCCAATATGCAGCCGACAACTCCCCCAACACCAGCTGCAAGACCGTTTTTTAAGGAATTCTTGAGGGTCACACGCAAGTTTTCTTCCTCGCACACGTTGCGAACCAAATTTACGATTTCCGTGATCCTGTCTGCCATGTTTCACACCTGAAACGAACAATACTATTACGTAAATGATGCAATGATGGAAGTTCAACATTCTTCGCAAAATGATTCATTTGATGCAGGATTTTTCTTTGAAAAGAGGTGAACTAAAATAAAAGTGTCAACGTGATTGACTGAAATACTATTGAAGTAAATATTAAATAAATTAAATCAAGATATTTGCTATTATAATGATAAAAAAAATAATTGATGAAAGATGATTGATACAAAATATAAAAATGCTAAAAGGAAATAATTCGTTCACAACAAAATTCAGATAGTCGTCATCATTTAAATAATCATTTATAGTTGCATTAAAATCACCAGAGATAAAAAAAATATTTTCATAAAAACTGAATCAAACTTTATATAAGCAACACTAGAAGTAGGAAAAAAGTATACAATAACATTTCCTTTCTGATATTTTATATTAATAGAGAGCCAGAAATATTTCAGAATTATTTTTTTTATCATCATAAGTACACTGCCGCCATCATCAATAAGTGCACTGCCGCCATCATCAATAAGTACACTTACACGAAATTGATTATTCAATTGCCGTCTATCCGAATACTAAAGTACCTATTATAAATATATCAGTAAAATCCTAGTACAATACAAAATAATACCTAGTTTCAATTAAATATAATTAATCGTGATCTTCAGATTCCAAAGAATTGAAAAGAAAAAGAAAGGTTAAATTCCGTAAATTCGTCTTACTATGAAGACCAAGATCTATTCCCAAGATTAACTTGAACTGAAAATTGATCTATTTTGAACTAGTTAAAAAACTCGGACATATGACAACCTCCAGATCATATTAATGAATCGAATAACTGCACAAAACTCCTTTCATAAACTTCAACGAGGAAAGATTCACAGGTCTGAAACATATGTTCAGCCTATGACACGAAAATCAATCTAAAACCAACGTATTCAAATAGTAAGTCGCCTCCTTCACTAAAATTCTAATGTATAACACTGATTTTTAAATAATGGCTTTCTTTCTTCGTAGTTTATTAATTAAATCCAATTACAAGTTTTTCCTACATCACTAATGGCTTGGAATTACTTTACTCAAAAGGAATGGTAGTACCTGGGCATTTTTTAGCAAGATAAGGGAAGGTGAAATAATAGTAGAAATGCCCACTCCATTGACAAACATAGCCAGCTTTATATATTTTATATATGTACACACACAGACAGGTTATAAAATATATACTTTTCAATTTTGTGCTGAAAATTGTATGTTATTATTGCATTCAAATTCAATTGGAATTCAACTGCGATGTGAAAATTATAAAGGAAGGAAAGCTCAGATTCATTCCTTGTCATCTGACCGTGGTTCAAAATTATGAGGTCCGTCCCAAAATAGCCCTAGAGTTGTTTTAAAATAGTACTTTAATATAATTAAACTAAAACTCCATTGTTGTACTATCAAAAAATTAAAAGCTGAACAGAAATAACAGGAACAAAAAGCTTAAAATGTATTAAGAAAAGTTAACGATGCAAAAAAAATTATACATGTTATAAATTGATTAATTAAAAACTTTTTAATTTTAATTTCTTTTAAGAAAAAACTTAATTTTATGAAAAATACTAGACCATAAAAGAGAGTTTTCTTACAATAAATTTTGATCCATAATTTCCCTTTACCGGAATTCAGTTCAAATCACTCATTTACAGCAACGCAAATCTCATGTCCACCACTAAGCAACATAAGTATTTACAGCTTACCTCAGTTGCGTTTGAATAAGGTTGAAAACCAACTTTAATATACTTATTTTTCACAGGATTCTGAAGACAAAGCTGATGTTAAAATGATACGAAAAGTTTTGAAATCTGAAGGTACATTATTTCGTAAATTAAAAACTACTAATGAAATAGTTACAAAACAATTTTTTAAAACTTAATGTAGGAAATTATATAATACTTTATGTAAACATTCTTATTCTTCAGGGAAAATATTTTAAAATGAGATTCTACGATTATTGGTTCAAATTATGATTTCTATATGCTAAGAACGGAGGAAAAAATTAATTGATTTGAATCACTAAAATTCCAGAATAATTTTTTCAATTAACCGCATTTTGTTCATTATATCAGAATTTCGATGATATATTTATACGTACAATTCATCTATGCATTCATTCACTTTATAGAGATTCGAAAAACAATGAATCAATAGCAAGTCAGTTTTGGATCCGAAGATAACACTTCTTTAAGCGATTTTCCCATTTAATTTCACATTTCTAAAGTTATAGATTTATTTTAGATTAATCATTGTTATTTTATTTTTTTAGATTTTGAGAAGATATTTTATTTATCTATTATCAATCCAACTATCATAGCCACCCACTATCTCTGTTATTAAATATTGGGTTGGGGAATAAGTTCGTGGCGTTTTTATCAAAGACTTTTTTAAAAGAAAATCATTATTAATAACAATCGATTAATCGATTATGTATTATCCACTGTTGTTTACGACCTCCTCTCACCTCTAGACCGATTTGTCGATGCCGTTCCGCCAAAAATCACCTGGTCTGGTTTTTGAGGCCCTCTTTATTGTCGAAGGTAACGCCCCTCATATAGTTCGATAGGGAGCTGAAAAGATGGTAATCCGACGGCGCAAGATCCGGAGGATGCTGAAAGACCACCATTCAAGTTCTTGGGGTGCGGCTTTGACGACTTGTGCAAATGCGACCTGGCGTTGTCATGAAGGAGTATGGTTTGGCCTTGTCGATGGGGTCTTTTCAGTCGCATAGCCTCTTTCATGCGGTGTAGTTGGGCTATGTAGAGCCCCTTGGTGACCGTGACATTCTTTTCCAGCATTTCCTAGTACACCATGCCCTTCCAGTCCCCTCCCCCTCCAAAAAAACGCAGATCATGGTCTTTTTTGGATGGAAGTCAAGCTTGACCGAGCTGCAGACTTGCTTATGACACATTCTCCGTATTCGTTGCAAATGTCCCGTGCTGCTTGAGCAGATTTTCGGTCTGAGTGAAAAGCGAAGAAGAGCAAGTATCGAAAATGTTGATTTTTACCTTCTGGATATTCCGTTTCTAAGCCTTAAAAGTAATTAAAAATTAAATTACCCAGAAAGACGATTAGCACATTTTGTAGAGTAGAAACAGCTCTATCGAATGAATACTATACACATTGTCAAACAGCAAAAAAATCGTTAGAAAACAACGTAAAAATAAAAACGCTACGAACTTATTCCCCAATCCAATAATATTATAGAAGTAGTGGCTCAATGTTTATTAATATTCTAATAACTAAGTGAGCGTATTTGCTACATATAGAAACATAATCAATTAAGATAATATTTAGTTATATTAATGACTTTTTAAAGCAACACTAGGATTATTTCAGAATGGACAAGGTAATTTTGAACCGTTATCAGATGGTGAGGATGACATCTGAGCTGGCACACCCCCTCTCCACACCATATCATCGGGATATAATGTATTAACATTATTATTAATAATCTTTCGCAATTGACATAATTTACTACAAACATATTTCTTTGGCCACTAGAAAAATGAAATTTTTAATCGACATACTTGCAACCATCTCTTAGCCAGGCTTTAGGTGGTTACCTAGCGTAAATGAAAATTCGCCAATGAGTAAAATATATAAATATACATGAGTACCAGAATGCCTTTAATGCTTAGGATGCTATAAAATATTCTTATGATGATGTCGTGTCTGTGTTACTATAGAAACAGGGTGCAGTAACTTCTGAGGGTAAAGACCCCTGAGCACCTACAGGGCAGAAGTCTGACTTCTAGCTCATATAAAGATGACGCACACATTCGCTTGCACAGCCGCTTTTCACAGGGGGCACATTCATGCAACTCACAGATAGAACACAGAACAACCATGCCCGAACCGGGACTCGAACCCGGGATGCCTAGATCACAAGGATCACCAAGACGCCGGCAAAGTATTATTATAGGTTTGTTATATGCTTATAGGTTCGTTATTGTTACCATATTCAGAATACAGTCTAAACAGGAAATAAGAATCTTTCAAAAGCTAATAATATTGAAAATAAATCTAGTTCTAACATTTTAAAAGGAACGAAAAAAATATATATGAAATTCACTATTGCACATTTCAAGCTATCATGTGAGAACATTGTTATTTTTTATTATTTATTCGAATTAGTTTGAGTCATTAGATTGAGTCACGAGATGGGTTCGAATAGGTAGAATCAAGTGACATTCAGGAATTGCTTGAATCGCAAAATGAAAACCTGACGGAAACCGACTTGGAGGAAATGTTAAATTCACAGCCCACTGAAGAAGAGGCTTCAACAAGCACTGGAAACGTGACATTTCATTTGAAAAATCTTAGTGAAGGTTTAAGAATGGCAAATGAGCTTTGCGATTTCTTTATGAACGTCTATGGAACGAAGTCTTATTTTTAAGAGGCAAATTGCTAATGCGACAGTTGCGTATCAGTCTGAATGGAAGGAGCTTTTAAAAACTACCAAGCAAGAGAAAATGACAAAATTCTTCAAACCATTGCCTAAGCCTTAAGATAATTAATCAAAATTTTCAAAAACTTCAATTAAATTGATTTTTTTATATATTTGTTTTTTTATTATGTCACCTAGGAACGTATCCCCACTAATCCCATATAAATTACCATTCCGTATTCACGGTTTCTGTATTCGCGGCATATTTATGCAACATATACCCCGCAAATAAAGAGTACAGCATACTGTACAGCATTTCACTCCCTCCCCCTCTATTTTTTAAGCGGAAGCACTGCATTTTATTCTTTTATGTTATGAGCGGACATTTGAGTCCAAGTTACTTCCTTCAAGAGAGACAGATTAACGAGATACGATCGTTTCCTACATTTGGCTTGACATCAATCTTTTGGCTTCCACTTCGGTAATTAAGTGCTATAATTGATTCAAATAATTTGTTATCATCAAACTCTAGCTGGATTTTTTAATTTTAAGTAACATTTATATGGACTTGAAAATAGTAACAGTAATTAAAATAACAACTATATACATGAATTATTTTATAAAACATTATAATAATCTAAAATTGAATCTCAATTTTAAGATGAATATCAAAATTTTAAATCACCCGAAGAAAAGAAAAAAAACATTTCAATTTGAAAACAGTTAGAATTACACACCACTTTACCTACCTATTAATACCTGACTAATAAACAGGACCCAGAAGACTCCCAACTTCTAAACTTTCAAGATTTTTTTACGGAGCTTTTAGAATAATTAGAAATTTGTATTTTCATTTAATTTAAAATACAACTAAGTAACGTTTCAATTCTGCAGCAATATTGGATTGTGTAACAAAAAATACATATCATTTCTTTTTATTATTATATTGTTTAACCGAATTGTTCATTTATAAATTTTAATTTTGGATTTTTTTTTCAGTGGTGAGATATTAAAGTTATCTTTTTTTTCAAGTACCCCGAAGTTTTTTTATTTCAATATGTCAAAATTTGCCATTTGAATCTTCTTACGTAGAGAGTAAAATTATAATTATTCAATTACTATTTGATTTTTTATAATGAGAGTGGAAAAAAAAGGGCTAAGATTTTTTTTTTTTTTGAGAAGTTTATTATCATTAAAAATTTAGAAAAATTTAGTAGTTCCGCCATAACTTCTAAAAATACCACTCGACCAAAATGATTTTTATGTCACCTTAAAATTCAAAACATTATTTTTCTAATAATACCAACATTTTGGCTTGTAAATTTTTTCTTTATTTAACAATTATTTGTATTTTTTTTAATTAATATATTTTGCAACAAGAAAACGAAGAGGTTTAGGAATTCTGAACGGGCATTAAAATTATAAAAACGCCATAAGGTTTTAAAAATAGTTTATATATGTATCAAAATTTGACTCTTAAAAATATTTTGCTGTAGAAGTTATTTAGTCCAAGTTTAATAAAGCATTTAATTGGCAATTGGAATGACTGTTAATCCCTACAAGATAGCTGGTATTCAAAGACGGCTAATGGAAAAATAAAAGCTTTTAGCTTGAAAGATATTGTTCACTAAATAATACTGGTTCCTTTTTTTAAAAAAAATATTGTTTTACTATAATTATTGTTTTACCATTACCCGCGTCTCCGTTCGCTTGGAAATTTTGATGTATATGTACGAAAAGCTATCAAATAATGACAAATAAAAAAAATTAAACTAACCTAAAAAAAGTCAAAGCATATACGAAAAATATATAAGAAACATAAATACGGGCATAAAAATGACAAAAACGCCATAAGGCTTTTGAAATGATTTATATATGTATCAAAATTTGACTCTTAAAAATATTTTGCTGAAGAAGATATTTAATCCAAGTTTAATAAAGCATTTAATGGGCAATTGTAGTGACCGTTAATCCCTAGAAGCTAGATGGATGTCAAAGACGGCTAATGGAAAAATAAAAGCTTTAGAATGAAAGATATTGCTGACTAAATAATACTGGCTTCTTTTATAAAAAATTATTGTTTTATTTCCTGAATATTACTACTTTTAAGATTATTTAGAGATCAGATTTTCTTTACTCTGTTTCAGTCAGGACTTATTTTCTCCTGTTTTTCATTTCGCTCTTTTCTTTTTTCTTTTTAAAAAAGAAAAAGCGAGTGCAATTTTTTTCGTGAAGGCTTCAATTTGTCGTAAGTGTAGCGCTCTCACCCCTCCCCCTCAGCAGTCGACCACAACAAATCCTGTCGATACTGCTACGTTCAGTGGTGGCGGGGTGGTCGGCTGTATGCAAGAAGAAGAAGAAGCCTCCCTCCCTCTACTATGTATCAAGGCCGCCGATGCTGGTGCTGAAAGTGCCACAGCATTTTCGGCGCTTTTCGGTAAGATAAATAGTCAAACTATTCCATATTTTCGATTTCTCTCTTTATGTATAGGAATGAACTAGTGTTTTTTAAAGAAAATAATCTCATATTATTAAGACGCCGCGCTGGCTTGCTGGTGTGGTGATATCTTAATAAGCTCAGTAACATAACCACAGGACAAATGCAATCGCTCCTTCCCGTAGATGTTATCTGGCTTATTAAGATATCACCACAGATATATTGTATATATGTATCGTGACTTTGTCACTAGGGGCATACTCTGTAGCGATCCTTCTCTTTCGGAGAAAGCGCGCCTATGCTTGACAGATGATCCATGGTAAATCATATAAAATGGCCTTGAGCGCCACATAACTTAGGATTCCCTCCTAACAGAGAAAGCTGAGAATTGCAGAGTGAGCTCCCCAGCGACAAGTGTGCGATGTTGTTCGTGGAATATATATATATATATATATTTGCTTCCATAACATCAAGATGGAGCCACATAAAGAAATTTAAATCATTTATTAATCAATCCTCTTCAGTGGTAAGGTCTCGGCTTCGAAATCGGAGGGCTGCTGGTTCGAGATCCGATTCCACTGAAGAACCGCAGTGTAGGCGGGTCTGGTGCACATCAAATCCGTTATGGCTAAACGTCATCCCGCTGGCGTGGTGTGGAAATTTGGAGAGAGGGGTGCCAGATCAGGTGTCGACTTCGTCATCTGATCGCTTTTCAGTAATATGCGGTCCATCCCAAAATAGCCCTAGTGTTGCTTCAAAATGGGAAGTAGAAGTTGATGGAGTTTAATGGATCTAAAACCACTTCTGATCATACAGCGCCAACGACAAGGTATATGCAAGCCTATTGTTCGTAAAATGGTCACGTTTTAAAAGGTTAATCAAAATATATGGTTCAAAACTCTATTCAAGACCTTAAAAAATATGCACAAATGAACTGTCATATAGATTTAAAACATTTTTATAATGATAAAATACTTAAATAAGGTTAAAAAAACCAATCGTTTTTTAAAAAGTAAGAAGTTGAGGATGAGGCACTTTATGAAGGATGTCTTTTAATACAAAATGAGGGGAATGAAAGCTTTGAATTCGTCGATATTCAAAACGTGGGCACTGTGCCCCTTTTAAAATTTGAAACAATCTCTACTAATAATAAAGATGAATTTGCGTGTATACATGAGTGGATACTTAACAGGCCAGATATTTGTATTTACATCAACCAAATTTGGCTCACCTTGCGATGATTTCTTTTTTGTAATTTTATTTAATTTAAAACTGAATTCTGGTGTTTTCCGCTATAACTTCCTAAAATATTATTGCACAAAAATAACCTTTAAAGCATTTAATTTTAAAAAAAGTCTTTTTAATGATTCCAATGTAACAATTTCATATTTTTGGCAATTTAAAAAAAAAATATTTTTTCTCTAATTTCCTAATTTTTTTTCCCTAATCGATTTTCATGCTGTCCTGAAATTCAAACTCTTTCATTATTTTATCAAGTATTTAAATCTCAAGTTTTTTTCAATGTTGAAAATCAAAGAAGAAAGATACTTTTTTAATATCAATGTTATTTAATATTTATTTAATATCAATGTAATATTTATTTAAGATCAATGTTAATTTTAATATCAATAAATAAAATAGCGAAGCTACAATACTAGAAACCTTTATGTTTTTAATAGAGTAGTGATGCCATAATTGTTCACAGTTAGAAAAAATTCAATCACAAAATGAACAAATGTAAAACAATCAAAATAACACTACGCTGATGTCTGACAATTTGACCAAATCATGGATACAAAGTTATATCTAAACGATTTAATTGAAATTAAATATATGTAATAATTTACATACAAAATATTTTCAATGAAATAACATATCAAAAAATGCGAGTAGTTTTATTCATAATCACAAGTTAACTATTCCGACCGGCCTAAAGCACATGGGAAAATCTGAATAAGCGGACTGCCATGATAGCATTGGTGGGAACTATCCAATGGTAAAACATAAAAATAGTATAAAATGTAAATTCAAATCACGAATTTAGTTAAATATAAAAGCTAATAGACTGAAATAAAGTCTTTGTAAAATTCTGAAGTATTGCCATTTTTTTATTATTCCAGCTTTAAACAAAAAACAAAACATCAATTAAGTAAAGAAGAAATAATGTTTGGGCAATCTTGATAACAATGATAAAAACAGGTACTGTATGTATTGAATACAAATATAAAATCTAATAGTCTTTAAAAATTTAAAAGTACTTGGGAGGGGTTTTTCAACCCACCAAGTCCTGTAGTTTCAACGAAGTTGAATGGAAAAAGCGCATACGTTGGGAGCTAAAATTAGTATGTTTTAATTGCATTCAATTAAAACCTGCTTAATAGTAAAATCCGCACGACATGTGGGGCACTTCGGTGCCGCTTCGCCGAAAAGATGTTTGTGCGGGTAGCGAGTTTATGTTTAGACTGCATCTGTATAAATAAAAATGAATATTTGTCAGTATGTCTCTTATGCGCTGCCGTACTGCACAGCCGATTGCGGTAAAATTGCGACAACATATTTGCTTGCACTTACCCGACGGTTATAGGCATAATACAATCATTTAAAGAATAAAAATATTTACCGCATCTATTAACCATGGATTAACCACTAAATAACTCGCCAAGGAGATACAACAGATTGAGTAAGAATGCTAAGTTCAAGTTAGACCTTAATATTTCGGAGTTATCGGACTTAAATGCTACTTAAGTCTTTCTCTGAGGTAATAGTTTTATTAGAAAGTGCACGAGAAAGCTTTAGGGTTTTCAGTTTCCTATAGTTTTGAAATTTTAACAAAATATTTATTAAAATCTTTGCGTTTTTTGCAGTAACTTCCGAAAATATTATAATACAAATACTTTTGCACCATTTTAGTTTTCAAAAAATTATCTTTTCAACTATATAAAAGATTTTATGGCATAAATATGTTTTCTATTTTTATTCAATTTCAAAAGAAAATATTTTAAACACATTTTTTAACATTAAGCATGAGAATTTAAAACGAGTATTAAACAAATCTCGAGATACAATAAATAGTTTCTTTCATTACCATTTTGAAAGGACACCAAGTTTTACAATTCCAAAAGAATACACAAACCGAATTCATCAAAATGAATATTTGTTTGTAGAATAGAATAATAAAAATAGAATAAATACTATTTTCATCCTTTATACTATTATTTACACTTTTTATTTCCTTTATATATACATCAATTTCAATGAATGATTCATTGCCAACAAGAAAATAAGTATAATTTTTCCTATCATTCTTAATTAAACAAGGTAACTATTTCAAATTCCAAACGATATTTCCCAGATTACCAACTAGTGCTTTATAAAAATGCATTTGTTTCTTAAAAATTCTTTTAAACGATATACACACTAAAATAAATTTTGTAACAATTCCATATTAAATAATAATTTATCCTAACTTAATATTTGAAATCAACAAACTAAGGAATAAAATGTAGATGTAATAAATATTATGAATAACCATCCTCGTAAATCTCCCGCGACTGATGCAAGACTTCACACATGGTGATCTTATCAATGCTTTTTGAACCGCAGATGCAGTTTGTCTGTCGATAACCGGAAGTAGATTAGCATTTAAAAATGAAAGTAGAGTTGATAATAAAGTTTCATCTTAATGGAAAACATTCTCTACTTGTATTTTTTTAAATTCCTCTTAGTAAGCTAAAAATTAAATGCGTATTACTGATCATCCAAGTCAATGTTTTTAATTTTCTAACTATTCTAAAGAAAAACAATGAAGTATTGCACATTAAAGAGATCATATACCGAATGTCCCATAATGATTGATTGATTTTGAAAAATCAATATAAAAAGAAAAGGAATGCGATAGACATTTATCGTTTGCAGACACGTGACTGGGAAAGCAGGGATTTCCCCCACCTTATGATGGGAAGGCAGGGATTTTCAAATCCCAGATTTAATTAATATTATCACTAAAAAAAGAAATTTTTGTTACTAAAATTTTAATAAGAAATGATTCATTCATTGATAACATTCTCTCTATATATAAGTAAAACGACATTCTGAAAAATAAAAATAATACATATAATTAACATAACTTCTTTTTTAATGTTAATTATTTAAAATTTTATAAATTAACGATCTCACTGTGCTTATCTTGCATAGTAAGCGTTTTATAAGAAGTTACATTTGAAATTCGCACTGAAATTTTCCTACTGTATTTTAACTAAAACTTCCATTTACACTTTAATCCAGCATACTACACTTTAAAAAATATATTTGAATATAAGAAACCAGAATAAATGTTTTCCCAAAAACTACTTTTATTCTGTAATACCAGTGTTAACCCTCCCTCGCATAAAATGTTGAACCTTGGGTAAGATCTCGAATGCATTGCATGACAATCCCAAAATAATGATTTTTGACGTGTATAGAATATTATCATTTAATCTATCAATCGATCTTTGGCGATTAATCTTAGCCAGTGTACTCGGTAGCCAAGTACTCGGAACAGAGTATGTAGCTAGATGTCTTTTTTTTAAACCTACCGAAAAACAATTTGACATAAAAGTACAATGTAATTGAAAAATCTCATATCAATTTTATTATCAAATTTTATTTTAATCTCATATAATAGAATATTGATAAGAGTTAAAATTTATTTAATTCATATCAAATCTTAAAAAATAAGCTGCTGAAATCAGTGTGTTTTTGAGCTTTTATGTTTACCTGAATGAAAAAGTAGAAATCGATTGAATTGTATACCGTTTGACGGATTTAATTTAAAATTAAGATTTTTTTAAAAATTTAAATTTTAGAAGCTGAACTCGTATATCAAATCTTAAGTATTTGGCTCTTGTCTTTTTATAGTTAGCAAATTTATTTTTGCTCAGACAGCTGGATCGACAGTCTTCCTGCGAATGAATTTGTTTCAAAATTTGATAGAAATCTACAAATTTGGTGTAAAGACCACATGCTAAATTTCAATCATTTAACTTAAAACGTTTCTGGATTATAGTTGAGTTAAATCTGATAGGTATTTACACTTTCTATGTTAAATACGTGTATGAAATTTTATCCATATAGATCTCTTCATTTTGTAATTGTTGTGGTGATTTATATTCGGACAGATGGGAAGACATATTTCCTCAGAATGAATCTAGTTTAAAATATGGCAGAAATCTACAAATCTGTTACAAAGGCTCTTCTTGCATACAGCCGACCACCCCGCCACCACTGAACGTAGCAGTATCGACAAGATTTGTTGTGGTCGACTGCTGAATAAGTATTATCCATCCTTACATTGACCGAACAGTCAAACTAACTTTCCTTTCGAGGTAGTAAATAGCTCTCTTTCTCCCCATCTGCACACTCTCAAACAGTTGGAATGAAACTATCAATCCTTAACATCATATCCATCAGGGTTCTGAGATTACCTGGTACCCTCAGTACTGTACTTAAATCATTATTGACAATCTTCAGATCCTTCCTTAACTCTGAGATCTCCGTACATTCCATTAAATAGTGGTAAACCGTACCAATTTCTCCGCAAATGCATTTATTTTCCTGCGTTCTTCCAAATCTTTGAAAATATGCAGGAAATCTCCCATGTACAGATATTATTTGGATTATAAGTGGATGGTAACCTTATTTTAATTTCCTGATTAGAAATAAAGTCGATAGTTACTTTCCGTTTTTTTTTTTTTTTTTGGTACAAAGGCTTCTATGTACAGTCATCACCAAGTTTCATCTGTCCAGATCAAAATGTTTTTGAGTTACTGTGTTCAAAAACAGACACCATTACAAAAATATGTTTTTCTCACTGAGAAACATCGAAAACTTAAAGTTTCATCGAAATTTCACTTTCGAATATGCTTTTGATAATATTTCCTTTTATATAATATGTACTTTATTTATTTATATATATAAAGTTTTTATATTATATTTGTATATATTTTATTTATATATATATATATATATAAAATAAAAAAAGATGGGAACTATTAAAACAACAAGAATAAATCTAGGCAATGGTAGACATCTACTGAGACAAACTAAATATCTGCCCAAAGACCAAAATATGTCATTTCACAATACTAGAAGAGACATTGATCGGCTAATAAACAAAATAGGCAATTAATAAAAAAATACTATCAATTTCGATTTATAAATTAATAGTATAAGTATTAGTATTATACTTTTTAATAAGTATAATACTTACATTAAAGTATAATATTAATAAAAAAGATAATATCGATTTCTATTTATTAAATTAATGTGTATCTTCGAGTTATTTTTAATAACTATAATATCTATATTAAAATATAATATTAATAAAAAAGCTACAATCATATTTATATTAACTTTTTATTAAATTTATGAGTATTAAATTTTTATTTATTAAATTTATGAGTATCTCCGAGTTATTTTTAATAGCTGTAATATTTATATTAAACTATAATATTAATAAAAAAGCTACTATCATATTTATATAAAATATATTATCTTTTTATTAAATTTATGAGTAATAAATTTCTATTTATTAAATTTATGAGTATCTTCGAGTAATTTTTAATAAATATAACATTATCTTCGTAAATTAATATTCATCGTCAAGACATTTTATTTATTTTTAAATCAATTTTTAAAGAAATCTAGATAAACGTTCAAAAACGTACTCGCATAGATTCTAAAAACGTATCCAAGAAAACGTCTTGCCTAACACCGGTGTACAATAGATACGAAATAATAATATTTGGCGAGAATTGAGCACTTTTACTAAATCTTCTGACTACTATCGTGCCAATTTTGCGAGTTTATTTGGCAATTAATCCCTGAAACGTGGTTGATAGAAAGCGAAAAATGAATTTGCTTTTAAGCGTGTTTTTCCGGATAGATCAAAACAAAAAGTTGACACAAAATTATAATTATAAAATCTCATACAAAAATTTTATATATTTAAATTATTGCATTTTTGACCTACCGCGCTTATATACTTCTAAAAAAAAACAAAATAGATAGATGATTATACTCAAGCTGTTTCGGTTGAAAATTTGATAAATGTCTACAATATAATAGTTTTGCGTACAATATAGTTATATTGAGTGGCGAATTTTATCCATAGATTACACTTTGTTTTATAGTCATCGTGTTAACTTATATTCCAACAATAGAACAGACGGAATTTCTCATAACAGATTTTATACAAAATTTTATATAAATCAGCAAATTTAGTGAAAAGACGGTATGCCGAATTTCAACCGTCTAGCTCAAAGAATCTTTTGAGTTATCTTTCTCACAGGCTAACATTTTCCAAAAATGTGTTTTTGGAGCTCAGGAAGTTCTAAAATGTGGAGATTCGCCAAAATCTCGAGTTCAAACTTTCTGATGATTGTTATACTTTCTATACACTAAGAAGACCAGAAAGTAAAAATTCAAACATCTAAAGGGCAACTTAATCAATATGTTACTGCAATAGATTTTCTGAAAGTTTTTATTTATTTATTTTTCATATGTCTGTTACAGGAAAAAAATGAATGAGTAAAAAAATTGTTGAAAAATGAATAATAATTATTAGTTATTTATTTCACCAATTTACAAATATAAGAATTTTGTAATAATGACACATTATATCAAAAAATTATTTTTAAAAGAAATAAAAAATAGTATTTAGATAACCTGTCAAGTGGAATATAACATAAGCCCATTAACTGAACAATTAATACATATTTATATAAAATTGAATTTTATTAGTTTGTTTGAACTTTATACAATTCCATGCCCTTTAATGCATTTGAATTAAATTCCGTATCATCTGAAGGGATTAAATAAGCTATTAAAATTTTTCTATGCCCCTCTAAAAAGGGTAAAATAAGGATAAAATTATTTTACTTTTTTCTTTCATAACTTTCATTCGAAACATATCATCACATGAAAGTTATTGTTTCAAAATTATAAATTAACTTTTCAACAACATCAGTTTCACTAATATATATTTTCCTTCAATTTTTAATAGTTTTTCTAAGTTAAATTTCATATAATTTATTTTTTATATAATAAATTTGTTTCATACCATCTCTATCTCGCTCGCTTTTACCAAAATTAAAATTCAATTATTTCTCTAGGCCAGTGATTCTCAACCTGTGGGGCGCGCCCCCCTAGGGGGGCGCGAGCACACGATTGGGGGGGCGCGATCATATCCAAGAGAAACTGTTACTTTAAAAAATGATTAACTGAAAGGAAAGAAACATACATACATACATACAAAACAAAATACATTTCGACATATTTAGTAATTAACTTATTAAATTAAAACAACTTACTAAATTAAAAACAAATTTAATAATTATTGGTAACTTCCTTGGGCCTGTATTGCAGAGAAAAGTTTTTCGAAGGAGGGTTTAATATTAGAAATAGACACTCTCAATTCTTTTTCTATATTTAGCTGAGATCTATATTTTGTTTTCAAAGAAGCCACCGCAGAAAATACAGTTTCACAAACGTAAGATGTTGAAAATGGTAGTAGAATGCGAAATGCCCTTGTTTTTAGTGCTGAAAACTCATCATCCACTCCTGCCCAAAATTCAAAGGGTGATTTATTACTAAATTGTCTTTTGGTTTTGCCGCTTGCCGTGAAGTCTATGAAGGTTTCTTCCTCTTTAATTGAGACTCCTTCGGGAGTATTTTGAAATGGATCCCTCACCCACTCGTAACTTGATATCAGTTTGTCGTCAGCAAGAAAGTACTTTTTTAAAATTCTTTGCTAGCATTGCTAAATGATTTTCAATGGTTACAAAATCAACTTTTACATGTTGTTCATCAGCTTTGTAGGTTTTAATACAATCATTCAAGTTTGCAAACATTGTTAAGTTTTCTTGCTTTAAATTTCTGCTCCACAATTCCAATTTCCTACAAAAAGCCTTAACTTTATCACTCGTATCCAATATATGTGTATTTGCTTCTTGCAGTTGAAGATTCAAGTTATTTAATTTCTCGAATATGTCGATCATGTAGCTCAATTTCATCACAAATAAACTATCGCGAAAAATCTCTGCTTCCGGTTTGTTTTCCTCTTCTAGGAAAACGGCGATTTCTTCTCTTAATTCATAAACAAAGTTGCAAAACTTTTCCTCGTGATAATCATTTTGCCTCACAATAAAATAGTAACACTGAATGTACTGCACCCATGTCTTTACGAAGTGCGGAAAAGATTGATTTCAGGGGTCTCATTTTTATATAATTTACTACGGTTACAACCATAGTTAACACAGTATTCAAACCAGGACTCATTTCTTTGGAAGCCAAAGTTTCTCTGTGGATCATGCAATGTGTCCAGACGCACTGTGGCAATTTTTGTTTCACAAGTGCTTGAATACTTTGGAATCTTCCGGACATAGAAAGAGCACCATCGGCGCATATTCCGAAGCAATTTTTACATTCTATGTTTGCCTCGTTCATAAAATCCTTTAAGATAGCAAATAATGTGAGTGCTGTTGCTTTGAGTTCTATTAGTTTGCAGAAAAGTAATTCTTCAACTTCTGACAAAGCATCACAAAATCTAACATAGGCAATGAAATGAGCATCTTTATTACTATCTGTTGCCTCATCAAGTTGTATTGAAAACAATTTGTCACGTAGCTTCGACAAAAGCTGACACTCTACATCTTCAGCTATATCATCAATTCGACGGGCAACAGTATCATTTGAAAGAGGTATAGACTGCAATTGTTTTGCAAAATTATCTCCAAACATAATTTCTACAAACTCAATTGCGGCTGGCAAAATAAGCTCTTCACTAATGGTGTGAGGCTTTTTACATCTGGCTATTTTATATGAAACTTTGTACTAGGCATTTAAAGCTTTTTCATTCACATACAAAGTTTTTTTAAACAATGATTTTTGCATTTCATATGATTTTAATTTTAATTCGAAGAATTTTCTGGATTTGTTTACGTACTCACTATAAAGCGTTTCCAAATGTTGTTTAAGTTTATTAGGTTTCATGCTGTCTGCTGCCAACATTTTTGAGCAAATGATACACAGGGGGCCTTTCTTCATTTATTTCAGTACTAGTGAACCCAAAATTTAAGTATTCTTGAGAATATTTTCTTGATTTTATTTTCGGAACCACGCTCGTCTGTGTACTTGTTGATGCTTGTCTATCATCTATACGCCCGCTTAAAAAATTATTCATGATTCTGCATAAGTCTGTTGCCGTGAATATTTAATACGGTGAATTGCAATTACACGAAAATATATATAACATACACATTCAGAATAGATTCAATAGTGATAGAAGGATCGACTCGAATGAGATTGACTGGAATTGAAATTGGCGTCATAGAACTTTCTCCTTATCCCTATGAGAAAACATTTGTTCACATCTGCGCATGCTCCTAACTTAACTTTTCAGCTGACCAGACAAATTCCAGACAAATCGAAACTTCTCGAGAAACTGAGAATGCTCGACATGGCGGGACGCAAGAGCAATAAAAAGCCATAAGATTCTTGTTTTTCTAATGCTGAGGATCGGTGTTGCAAAATGTCAATAAATTCCGTATTCTTGGTAATTTGTAAAGCTTAAAATTAAGGTTGTAGTGTAGGTTTAGCTTCAAAATACTCAAAATACATTTTTATTGTATGTGGTGGGGAGGGGGGGGGGGCGCGATTAAAATTATGATTGAAAATTGGGCCGTGAATACTAAAAGGTTGAGAAACACTGCTCTAGGCATTTAAATTTTTGCCTTTATT
>JAPMOQ010001578.1:4670273-4681764 GCA_026543055.1 Argiope trifasciata | reverse complement strand
ATATATGTGCACCGAATTTGCGATTAAAAGTGCCATTTATCTGAAATCTTTAAATTATTAATTGATTAAGATTAAAGGTATAAAAATTTCTTAAGGGATCGAATAGGAATTTTGTATGATGTAAAGTTATAGTCGTTTTATTTTTAGCCCTTTAACCGAACAGATAAATACCAGCGAAGAAGGCTGCTGTTTTAATCCTGTATAATATAAAAATGTAATTAATTATTCTTTAATTTAGCTAATAATTATTTCAATAATTTAATGTAAACACAGTTCAATTTTAATATTTTATAATTCATAGATTATTCTGCAAATTTATTTATTTGGAAAATTTATTAATAGCATTATTTAATGGATTGTCTAATCTTCGTAGTATAAAATACTCCACCGAACTAACTAAAATGAATTTCGAGGCGACAATGGACTCTATTAGACATTATTTGGAATTATTTACTCACGCCTCCGAAATTTTTATGCATATGAATTAAATCATAAATACAACAAATTTCTTTTTAAAAAAATATTTAAAAACAAAATATATAATTTGTAAAAAATTTTAAATATACATATGATTTTTAAAAATTTTAAAATTATTCGAGGTGACATAAATTTTAATTTTTTCTATTACTTTTTTTTTTCTTATCCAATGTAAATTTATTAGGGAGAAAATTATGTATGATTTTGTAATTCCTATTAAATACTAATTTTTTAGAAATATTTTTATGTAGACTTATTGAATTTTCATGAGAATTTTATTTTTCTGTACTAAAATCGACTCATAAATATCTAGAAGAAAAAAAAAACTCGAAACATAAAATACTTATCCGTTTCCTTTCAACGTTTACCGAAATCTTTATTATCATTTTCATTTCATTTCTACAAAAATTAAAAATTAAGACAATTGGAACATTTCAAAGATATTTAAATCGAATTACAATATCATTTTGAGCAAAGTCGGTAAGATGTACTTTTTGTCCTCTTAACTTTTCGGATATTTATTTTATTGAACAATATATTTTCTGACACTGTTTTAGTTGAATAAAAACATATTTTGGTGATGAAATGATAAAAATAGAATTGCACGTTTTCGTCCATTTTTGCTTATTTCAAAGTCCATTGGCCCTTTAATTGCTTCTTTCAGAAGGCGTCCTTCAATAGGGATTAAACTTTTGTCATCACAGCCGTCAGTTATTTAACGGTCAACGTCAATACACGAAATGCTGGACAATTAAAAATGATCCTAATTTTTCTACCAACAAATTCAAATAAGTGTGAAGTATTTTATTTTCTACAAATAGTTTGCAAATCGGACACATTTTAACCAAAATATTTCATGGTTAATAAGGGCTCAAAGCAACTTACCGACAGGAAAAGTCCCTTTTCTTAGTTTCCTCTTACTTGACACAGGAAAAATCCAGTAGGGAAGTAACACGTATATTCGCCGTCAGCGTTTGTTTTCACAATGAAATCTCACTGATGTTAAAGGAAAGTCTGTTATCATTTCTTCGCCAAGGTTATTTGTGGTGGAAAAAGTGCCAAGGGTTGCTACTCAGTCTAGTTTCACTTTTGTTTCTTGGCTTTCATCTTAATGAGTAGTCAAGGTGCACTATTTTATTCTTGTTGTCATCATCCAGTAGCGAATTTTTCACATTGCTATAATTTAATTAAAGAATACGTAATCATTTATAAGCACGGTTTCCTTTTAACTTTTAAAATATTATTCGATTTTTTTCTATATTGCAGCTGCCTAATGCTGCTGAACAGATCAATTAAAAAGTTAATTTTTATCTGTAGTCAAAGAGACAAAGCAAGCAATACATTTTTTTAATTATAGAATACTTTTTTTAATTATAGAATACTGCCGCCTAAAAAATATTAAATTCAATCAATTAATAATTTGGTAATGTGTTATCGAAATAGGATGAATAGTACGACAGTATATAAAATACTAATAAACAAATATTCAATTTTATACATTAGATTAGAGTATTCTTTTAGAATTAGAAAACTTGGTATTCTTTCAGAATGGCAATGAAACTATTTGATGTATCTCTTGATTCGTTTAATACTCGTTCAGAATTCTCAAATTTAATTTTAGAAAATGTGATTAAAATATTTTGTTTTAAAATTGATTAAATAAAGAAAATATATTTATACCATAAAATCATTTATATAGTTGAATTAATAATAATTTTTGAAAATTATGGTGGTGAGAAGTTATTTGGGCTACAATATTTTTGGTAGTTACTTCAAAAAACGCTAAAATTTAAAAACCCCAGGGTGTCTCCCCAAACATTTCTGGCATAATCTGTCATAAGGTTGTTACCTCTGAGAATTACTTACATAACATTTGCGTACTATAGCTACAAAATATTAACCTTTAACTTGGATTTAGCTTTTTTACAGAATCTATTTTCTGCTCGGCGAGTTATTAGGAGATGAATCCTTTGTAAATAGACGCAATTGCACTGAATTCATGGCTTCGCTTAACTAATTAACGGAACTGAAAATGGTTTCTAGTAGTGGCGTGCACATCGACATTCCTAAAGAACCTACTGATCTTTTGATTAGAAATCCTGACAACTGTTCTGTATCCAGGTCCAATCTTATTGCAATATACAAGAGACTTCATTATATAGACACTCCCTCTGAAATTGTCTACAAGGACATTTGAATTTTTAAAGGCAATCATGCTTCTATACAGCATGATTGCCCATACTTTCTCACTGGACGAAAGTGTAGGATAGGATTAGCATGGATATCTAAGATCTTATTGCCAGGCTTGCCGCAGAGCACGCTATACACTTTCAGTGGCTCTCCTCACAAGTTGGTTTAAATGGCAATGATATAGCAGATAACTGAGATAAATCAGCCTCAGATGACATAGTTCATGATGATGCAACACCATTTTATTTTGAAATCTCTTCTATCAAAAAGATGGAGTCGTGTATTCTTTAGAGTCCCGCCTGCTCACCGTAGTACTTTGGTAAGAATCCCGGTTGGTGTCACCGTCTGGATATCTCCAGAAAACAGAAATGATTCTCTCTCGTTTTATGAGTGGACACACCATATCCCTCACTTTGCAACACAGACAGAGGATCTTTGTTGAAGATCATCGGTGCAAGGCAGATCAAGCCCCCCAATTATATTCTTAAATGTTTACATTGTACTATTTTTGAGATTTTAAGGGATCCGCTGTTGATATATATATATATATATATATATAGTCGAATCCGGTTAATTGGACCACCGGATAATCGGACCAGCCGCTTATTCGGACCAAATCTTAAAGAACCGAAACAAATCCTATGTACATAAGCCTAAGATTATTCGCTTATTTGAACCAAAATTCCGTTTAAACGGACCAAAGAAAGTGTCAAGGAAGATGAAAAAGAAGCCACAAGTCGCCTGTGTACAGCAGGAAGTCCGAAAGGGAAAAGAACCAGTGGGAGGTGAGCAAGCACTTTGTTTCTTAGAACGGGCAGCTCGGTTGCTGCCAGTGGGGAACTACGGCTTCTCCGCTTTTCGGGGAAATGAAATCCCACGAAAACGAGTTTCTTCGGAACACTTTAGTCAGTGAACTGTGAGTGTCTTGTTTCCCTTGCCAAAATCCCTGGAAAAAACATCCACCTGGAATTTCTACCTCCCAGGACCACAGCTTTGGTACAGCCAATGGATATGGGCATCATAAAAAATTTGAAGACCTTTTATCGTGAAAGGTTGGTTAATTACGTCATTGAAGCAATTGAAGAAAGTTTGCTGACCTCATCATCATCAACAGCCAGAGAAGTCAGTGCAAAGGTCAACATCTTACAAGCAGTTAAATTTTTGGCCGATAGCTGTCGAAATATAAACAGTGAGACAATTCAGAACTGTACTTCTCACTGTCGCTTTAAGCATTTGGTTTTGGAGGTGGATGTGGACATGCTGAAAGTGAAAATGGTGAGAGAAATGTGGAACTTCAACAGGTCGAAAATTACGAAGAATTTGTAACCGTCGACAACGAGCTTCAATGCTACGATGAAAATGAAGATTACGACGCTGAAATTGTTGCTCGGATTACAGCAAAACACACTGCAGCATCGGAAGAAAAGGAAAGTGATGATGACGCCTCTAATGAGTTGGTGCAAGTGACAACACAGGATGCCAGGAAATGCAATGAAACTTTGCTTCGCTATTTCATACAGGAGGGAAATGAAGGCAGTCCCATTGCTGCGTTAGATGTTTGTAGGGATTTTGTTCAAGTGCAGTCCGTCAACAGAACGCGTCAGATCACACTGGATAAGTTCTTCAAACGTTGACTAGAATTTGATAAGAACTTTGCTTACTGTGCTTCGTATGCTGAGTATCATGTATATCATTTCGAAATTATTTATTTATAAATTTATTTTTCAATGAATAAAGTTAATAAGCAACAGTAGTTCTTGTTTGTATGTTCGCCATACGCGTGGGCCGCACAGTAAAGGTCATAATGACATTTTAATATGTTACGTATATATCGTCTTGTAGCACAGGGCATGTTCGTGTAATCGGACCAGCCGGTTATTAGGACCAAAATGATCGCGTCCCGATGTGGTCCGATTAACCGGAATCGGCTGTGTATATATATATATATATATATACAGGGTGCTCCAGAGGAACTTACTTATCTGAAAGGTCAATAAAAACAAAAGTACTTCAGTTATTGTTTTACTTCTTTTTTTTATTTGAGAGTACAATATCCCAATGTTTTTTTCATGCAGTTTTGAAAATGACATCGGTTAAAGGGCTACCCCCATTGCGCAAGCACAGCATATTAAGTCGTTTTTTGATGTTCGTGTCCATTCTTTGCAGCACATCAATCGGTATGTTGGCAATGGCTTCGCGAATGTTGTTCTGGAGGTGAGCTATGGTCCGTGGTCGATCGACATAAATCAGGGATTTCAAAGTGAGCCCCGTCACTGAAAAAAACGGCCGTGTTTTCAGGCAGGTTGTCAAGCAGCATTTCACATGCATTTTGACGGGCAACAAAATTGGGTTCAGTTAATTCTTGCACAGCAGCCAATTTATAGGGATGAAATGGAAGGTCTTGATGGAAAATTGGTCAGAAATTCCCCGAGCAGCTGCGTGTTTGCGAGCTGAACGCCGGGGAGAACGTAGAACCGATTGCCTCGCTCTTTCAACATTTTCCGGAGTTCTGGTGGTCCATTGATGTCCATTTTTGGATTCAACGACACTTCCACACTACCGAAATGAGTAAACCAACGACACAATCGAATAACTGCCAGGAACGTGTCTGGGAGGAGGAATTTCAAAGGGACGTTGCGCGTTAGACGTTGCGACGGCGGAGGCCCCTGTTCTCTAGACCAGAGCATGATGGCAACTGACTGGAGACAAAAACAAACTTGGGGACTTCCCCCTTCAGTAGCAATACCTATCACCCCTCTATCCACATAACTCACCACTCGGGAGTTTTTTTGAATAAGTAAGTTTCTTTGGCTGTATATATATGGTTGTAAATAAAATATTTGTCTGAAATTACACTCTCATATTTTATCGGTGGAGATCAAGTCATTACAGTATTTGTTAGAACACAATCGATGACACTCTACAAGTCTGTAGTTGACTATTACCCATATCTAGTGCAGTTTCGAAATATAAAGTTTAATTTAGAGTTTTGTCTCAACATCAGGCAATAGAAAATATATTAAAAGTTCACCAATATTAGATTTAATCAGACAACTTAAAAACCCTTCTTCTTTAGAGTAAAAAATAAAATAAAATAGATAACATTGTTTAACCCCATCCAAGTACACAATCTAAGTTTCAGCATACAAAAGATCCCGTACCCTTATCGTTTGAATCGCAACTCGAAATGGAAATAGAGAACAATGAAAACGGAGCGAAAACAGGCACAATGAATGAATCGATAAGTTATCTAATTAATCAATCTAAGAGGGAAAGAAAAAAAAAGAATTTGAGGGAATGGTCTTCCGGAAACTTTCTGACATATTCTACAACTAGCCGCCTTTGGCGCCCAGCTGGTTCGCCATGAGTAATGCGTTTTAAAATTTTCAATTAAATCACATATTCAATGGCCTTGAAGTAACTCCGGGCATTGATTGGCCTGAAATTAATATTTTCTTTAAGATGATGGACTGAAAGTTCTAAAAGAACGCGTTTTTCTAGTAATATTCTTTAATTTTATAAATCAGCCACTTTTAATTATTCATTTAGAAGACAAATTGATGTGGCAACTTTTATTTAAAATATTAATAAAAATATTTTGTAAAATGTGGCTCACAGAGCAAAGTATGAAAAAATCTGAAACTCATTATTCATAAATGCATTGTTAGACTCAAACTACATAAAATGTAACTATTTACTTCATTTAGATCAAATTAATAGTATTAAACAATATATGCTTATTAATAATATTTTACAAATTCGCCATTGGACCGGAATTTGAATGCATATCCTGTATAAATAAAGATAATTAATTGAATTAATTATTTAGATAATATTGCAAACGATTACAGAAACCTTTGCTTTGCATTTATTTTTTTAGAAAATATCACATTTTATATTTCTTTTCTTTTATCCAGTCACGTGCTGAAAGTTGCATCTCTTTAGATTTAATTTACAATGATTGTTGTTGTTGTTTTTTTATTTGAACTTCCGGCATTGTTTCTTTTTATTTTATCCAGTCACGTGCTAAAAAAAACATGGTTAAAACATTTCTTTAAAAATTCGTTAAACATAGGAGCTTAAGTTATTAAAACACTGATACCATTAGAAAGCTAATTTTTTAATCTTTAAATTGATATAAAAATCATGTTTGTGCAATAATATTTTCGAAAGTTATAGCGGAAAAACGTCAAAATTTCGCTTAAATTTTAATTAATTCAAATTTTAATTAAAAAATCAAAAAAAAGGGCTCCGAGGTGCACATTCCAGACCTCTGAGGTATATATATACCAAATTTGGTAGCTCTAGGTCCAAAGGTCTGGCCTGTAGAGCGCTAAAACACACACACATTGAACTTTATTGTAAGTATAGATAAATATACTTGCATTATAAATCGCAGTGTATATAGGACAATATAAACCGCATGCCATTGGAGATCAAAAGCAATAAAAAATCCTATCAACATGCGATTTTGAGTTTTACAGAGGGACGCGATTAAATAATAAGCAACAGAAAATTATATGTGTATTTTGAGAACTTTTTATCCGAACATTTTAAACTGTAATTTGGACCAGAACTGCAATTGTAATCACAAAATCATATGCAAAATTTCACATACTTAAGTCACAGCGGTGTTTGTTTCCATTCGTTTGCTGTAATTTTATATGGTGGTGAATACTCAGCAACAAATGGCCAAATCCTTGACGGTTCTACATATTTATCTACTCTCCAGATGTCATACTTTGTACTATCCATCCATTTGCAGTTTTCATTTTAACTACATTTCTGCAAGTTAACTACAAGCTAAATTTCATTCATTCAATTCAGTGTACTTTTGAGTAATTACTTTTATATGCATGTGAAAATGTTCCGATCGCCAAAAAATTCCGATACAAAATTTACATTTTAGAAGTTAATTGTGTACCAAATTTTATGTATACAGTTTTTTGATGTTTTATAGTTAACTAATTCACTTTTATTCGGACAGTCAAACGCAGAGACTTCCTTTGAAATGAATTTCACTCATAATTTGTTGAAATCCACAAATTTGGAATAGAGACCATACACCAAATTTCATCTGCTTAGCTCAAAGAGATTTTGAGTTGTCTTCGAGATACAGACATTATTCTAAAAATGTGCTTTTCGAACTCGAAGAGGTTTGAATGTGGACATTCGTCAAAATCTAGATTTCAAATTTTTCGACGATTATCATACTTTCTTTTTATAAGCTTCTTTAATGAGTAAGTAACTGTTATAAACTTCTTAAATTCTAATGGCGTATTCGAAACATAGTTCCATAATGTTTTAGAGTTAAAAATAATGTTTTAGATTTAATTCGGTTGGCCTGATCGCATGAACTATGGACAATTCACAAAGACGTAATGAATACTTTCATGTGTATATAAACCAGCGGGTGACCGAGCTCCGCTCGGAGAAAACAGGTATCGAAGCTAACTCGAAGATTTAAATTTTCAATTGTGATTTATCAAAACAATACATGCCATAAGAAAATTTGTGAAACCATTGGTGAAAAGATAACCGGTTAAAGTGCACCATTGTAAACTATTCTAAACAAAGTTAGAGTTTGGAAAGGGAACTATTCTATACAAAGGTAAAGTAAAGGTAAAGATTGAAGTGTGTCCAAGTTCAATATTTTTGACAAATTTATTTAGAAAAACCAAACATATATACATACATAAGAAACATATTATAAACCTATAACAGCATAAACATAAAACTTTATTAGTTCGCCATATTGGCTATAGATGGCAGCACGTTACCGCTTGAAAATTTAAGTAGCCATTATGGCGAACTAATAAAGTTTGAAAGTATCCTATCTGTAACTCCGAACTGCTCGACCGTAGCGCTTCAAAATCGGCGCCAATCGATTCCTCGTGGCCAAAAACCCCAGACCCCCAATTTTACCGAGTTTATTAATTCTGGGGTGATTTTCGACTTGGCAACCATTCCTCGTATTATAGTATTAGATAGATAAAAATGAATGTTTCTCTGTATGTCTCTTATGCGCTGCCGCACCGCTCATCTGATTGCTATAATACTTTGAATACTTATTTCTTGCACTTATTTGTTTCTGCTGAAGATGGAAAAACAAAATAATATTGCCAACCATAAAATCTTTAATAATAAAGTTTAAAAAATAGAATTAAATAATATTTACGCTTCTTCTTTATATAACACTCAATTTCAACTAATGTAATCATTTCCGATATGAAAATAAATATTATTCCTCGTTAATCAAGACAGTTAATTTAAATTTTAAACGATATTTCCAGAATTATTTCATCTGCGGCAACAATACGCTAGTTAGATTGTAGAAAAAATCTGTAGTATTTAAATATGACTATTTCAAAACGTTATTGTTTGCGTTTAACCCTAAATCCAACTATCAAAACATTTTAAGAAACTCAAAAAATATATATTTTTAAAGCACCTGTTAAAAAAAAATAGTAGACAGCAAGGTAAAAATAAACCAAATATTCACATATGATTATCAAAAGTGGAAGAAAAATCAGTTTTAAAATATTTAAAGCTACTTATGCCTCAATACAAAAATGAATAGCATTGTACAATTTATTGAAAATGTATTTTAAAAAAATTCAATAATTTAATTACAACAATAATTTTATTAAATTAATAATTAAATAAAATTTTAATAATTTAATTTAGTGTAATTGAAGAAATAATTTATTGAATTTTAAGACAAGATAAAAAGTCATTTAGTTAAAAATTATTTTATATTTCAGCGTTTTCGAAATATACAAAGAAGCTTCAAATTTTCCCTAAATATTCAATAAATTAAAATTCTAATTACAATCAAAGTAATTTCGATCTAAGGCGCATATTTCCTTTCTTCATTGTACGAATTTTTTCCAAATTTGGTTGCTCTATGTCCAAAGACCTGCCTTAAGCCGTGTTCCTACGACTTGTGTATCTTAAGACGGCGCATGCATCTCTCCTCCTTCACTATCTATTGCGGTTTTTTGGGATGCTATGACGCCTGTCTAGTTTATCGACAATTTGTCGATAAATTGGCGAAAACATGAGAAAACTTGCTCATCTACAAGCGGACAGATCGTTGGAACACCGCTTTATACAGTGTTACATTTTATGTGTAACGATTTCGATTCAAAAAATGTAAGAAAGAATGTCAATCTAGAATATTTATAATATGAGGTAATAAGTCCGGTATTTCTACGGATTAATATTCTCTCACATCTAATATTTTTATTTTTCACAATTTCAGTATAACTTAATTAATTCTAAAAAGATGTACAGAGATTTTAACAATTGTAGCTTTTCTTAATCTAACCACATAAAGTTGGCGATTCTCATAAAATCTATGATAAAACATCGCAGAAAGTATTGTTACGAATTCCACTTCTACTAAATCCGTAAATTCATTGGATTCGTTCGTAGTGGGGTTATGGTGTGACAAAATTCAGTAAGCCTCTGTAAAAAACAGCAACGTTTATTTAACACGAAGACACTAATACAATAATTCTTACAATAAACGCCAGGACTCAGCACACAGCTCAGTTCGGCAATCGCTTGAGCTCCACACAACGCTGGTCTATTCCACCGTTGCTTCGTTATTCTCTCGACGACTCGTTACTTGTCTTCAACTTCGATTCATTGCAGCTTGAGAGGGCCGATCTTTTAAATTTTCTAGGAGGCGGGCCGAGAAGGTTCGAACCAATCAGACGTATCTCATTCCTTTTGGATGAATCGTTAAAGCTCTTTAAGTTTTTAGCAATATCTATTTTGTCGCCAAATTCTCCACCAAGCTCAGATTACTGACTCGGCACCCGATCAGCATTCAGCTGAGTTGATCATCAAACAGTTTCTCCAGAAATAGAATTAACCATGCTGCAAAGCAACTTTACATGCGTGTAACAGTATTTAAAAAATAAACCAGAAATGTTGGGAAAAAAAATAAAAGCAGATTAGTTTAAAGTTTTGTCGTTGCTTAGCAACGGAGTAACTACAAATTTCCAAGTCGTCTGGATCCATTCAACTATTTATTAAATTTTGAAAAAATAAAAATTGAAGAAAAACTGTACGAGAATGAAATTGATGCAATTGCAAAATTTTAAAATGGTATAAAAAATATATCATGTTACCATAGAAGAATGAAAAAAAAAAAAAAAAAATGTCGGTCTCACTAAATATTTCCTTTTTCCACTTTAAAATCTTGATAATATTCTTTCTTTTGTCTTTAATAACAAGTTTGAATGAATTCGGTAATTCGTTATTTCAAATGCAGATATGGCATAAACATATGTGTGGTTTCATATTCTCTTTTAGCTCGTAGTTTGAAAAATGGTAGTAATAATAACTCGTAGCAATAAGAACGAATTCAGCTTACAAAAAATACAAAATAATTATTTAATGAAACATTATAACCTCACATTCAAACAGCTGTTGTTTCAACTAAGTAAAAAGCAAAAGGAATTCGAAGTTGAAGCCATATTATTTATATAGTCAAAATCAGTTCACTTCCCAGAATTAGGATTCATATAGTAGCGCCGCCACAATACGCATATGACCATAGTGACTTTTATTTATATTAAGGAAAAAACACAAAGAAATTAACATGGATCAAGATCAAACTGAGCTCTCATTTTAGCCACTATTGTACAAACATATCCCTATCTAGAGAAAAAATATTTTTATTATCTAAAGCAGCGTTCACACGAGGTCACTTATTATGAGTAAGAGAAGGCCACGCCTACTTCAGGAAGAAAGATCACGTGACCCTAATTGAACAATGGCGAATAGTTGCCTCCTCGGGAGAACTATTTAC
>JAPMOQ010001578.1:4620206-4670263 GCA_026543055.1 Argiope trifasciata | reverse complement strand
CTTTTCACATTAGGACAATACACAGAACAGCGCCGCTTAATAATTTACCGTACCTTTAGATTTGTCACGCCTGTTCTTATTTTAATAAATCTTGTTGGTCCACAAAGCTTATTGATATTATTATTGTATCATACAATTTTTATAGCATTAATGAATGGAGAAGATGAAAGGTTTTTAAAATTTAATACGTCTATTGAAAATCCATTAAATCTAAATTCATTCAACTTGTTAGACTACATTAATCTCCTTTGCTTTCTATTTATAAAATAACTATGTTGTGTCAAAAAAAATTTCTACCATTATGAAATTGATATTATTGAAAAAGTTATAACAAGACCCAACTATAATATTGATAGAATATTGAATCGCAGTTTTCTATTCAATACTAAACTATTATCATTCTTCAATATTCATTGTTGGAAATATTTTATGGTTTTCCATATAATTTTAAATATCAATTATGTTTTACCTTCAAAGCTATTTAGATCTTTAATAATAAATCACGTTTTCTTCCTTGCAAGTTTTTGTATTTGAAAGTAACTGCTTTCCACAAAGGAACTTTGACACGTTTTTCTAGTTCATTTTCATGCATCCCCCCCCCCATCTTTTATTTTTGGTTAAAAAATGAAGTCAATATACTTCGTTTTACATTCAAAGCAAGAACTTTCTAGAAACAGTGAAAGAGAACTCTTTAATATTTATTCATATGACAACACACTTTGATCACAATTTTATCCAGAATGAAATGAAGTTTTCAATGAAGTTTCTGAACAAAAAAAATTCCAATCTCCTTTAAAAAAAAAAAAAAAAAAATTGCTAATTTTATTGGAATTACACAGACTGTTGAATATAAAGTATTACCCACAGAACGTAAATATTTCAATACATCATAAGAACAAAAAACAAAGCATAATACAATAAAAAATTTTCAAGTAATCTGTGTTATTTCTTGGGATTTTTTTAAAAGTTAATATAGTCTAACACATTGATTAACTGCTTAATTTAACATTCATTCAGCTCAATCTAGTAATAATATTTAAATTTGAAGCTACTTGAGTGCTGTACTAAGACAAATCTCATTATTTCGAGCCATTGCCAGACAATAGGACAACATTTGAATCAATTCTTATCCTCAAAACTCCCAAACCAGACCAATATATTAACCCAGGATGTCAGATTTTAACCTTGGGATTGGAAATAAAAAAAATCCATATCATTCTGGGACCAAAATCAAACACTGGCTCCAAATAACATTAATTAATAATAAAGGCAGGTGTAATATCGCAATAACTTTTCAAGATGCAAGTTTTTTCTAGGTAGTATGGGTATTTCAGCTATTCAAATTAGACAGTTGTCAAAATCAACTTGTCCACTAAAGTAAAATCTAATGAGCTTCATGACTCCACTGAATGTTCCATGAGCAAGTAGCATCCCTAATGTAAAATTTCTTGCTAACCTTGTACATTCAAGATCCATTTAAAAATTCAGAAGATATATATATATATACACATACAAAAATTTAGTTGCTGTACAACTTTCATAAATTAAATTAATTTTTAAAAACATTTATTTCACGATTGCCTTCATTTTTACATTTTATTTCAGATTTCTACTACCCTAAATAGTGATAGATTAACTTTTCATGCATACTAAAGAATCTTTTTATAGCAAGGTTTTAGTTATTATATTTAGATTTCAGATATTTACAAATAAGATTTAGCTTCAAAAGTATGCAATAATCAAATCTCTAAATTTCTTAACACTGCTAAAGTATTCAATATATTATTGCTCTTTGAATTCAAAATTTTGTTTTTAAAATTCTCCACTAAAAACTAAATTCTTAATCAAAAATTCTCAATTACGTCACAAAAACTAAGAAAAATATACATCATAAGTAATAATAAAAAATATTTTTTAAAATATTAATTCCTACTTAGATCAACAAAGAAAATTTTAGTTATTTTTTATTAAATAATTACCAAAAAAGTTAAGTATCAATTTTTTTGATTTTCATAAGAACTGAATTTGTATTCTACTCCTTCACGTGAAAAATACCAAGATTCTTGCATTTTACCTACTACCAGTTGATTTCAATTTTCATTACAAACTGCTAAAACTCTATTTTAAGTATTTAAAATTAATTAAAGAATTAATATTTTAAAAAAAGCTATTAACATCAAATGTCAACTGCTAGAAATTAAAAAAAATTATGTGAAGAGTAGATGAATAAAAAATAGATTAATGAAAATTTGAACAACATATCAAGATATATTTATAATGTATCAGATCGTGGGACTTTCTTTCAGAGAAAAATCAACAAAAACTAATTATTAAAAAAAAAATGTGAGTAAAAAATGAAAGTTTAAATAGATATATAAATTTTAGTACTCATTCTTCTTTTGTTAAGCATGTAATCAAATGCACACATGAGAGGGAGAAAGGAAAAGATGATAAACAGACCAGAAAGTAGTATGGAAGCTGACGCTGTGAAGCAATATTCATCTACATCAGAGAACAATGTCATGTAAAAACATTAAATTAAAGCTTGTAAAGACATTTAGATATGAAACATTAAAAAATGCATAATTGCATACATGTATATAACAAAAATTCTTGAATCTTGTCTCAATACATAAAATTAAATATATACGAAAGTACTTAAAGCAAATATTGACGAATAAGCAATCCAACTAGTTAATTTCTAGAAGTTGTAAATATTGCCAAAAAATATTTTAAATTCAGACATTGTAATAAGTATTATGATCATTTTCAACTGCTATTTAAAAGCATCCCAATTCCAAAATTATAGATATTTAAATTTAAAATTCAATATAAACAAACCCTTCAGCCACATAAGCACAATTTAAAGTAAATTGAAAACTTCATAAAGCTAAAATTCATATGGTCTCCATTTCTTAAATGTTATTGTTCAGCAAACCTGCATCTGCCCCTATTATATGCTGCGGATATTGAAAATGAAACATAATGGGGGGGTAGGGGGAGCTAAAGAGTGCTTCCAGATTAAGATAATTGAAAATCACTAAAAAGTGGCTATTACAATCTAAAAAATTATTCCATTAAATATAAAAATACGAAATTGAATATCTTACTAAAAATATCTAAAGGCAACAATTAAATAAGAAATACAAGGACAAGATATAAGGTCACTATTTGATATAAATCAATATAAAAAAAACACCCTCCATATATTATAGTTTGCACAGATTTAATGAAAGTAAACTCGGAAAGTAAAAGATTAACAAGATACACAATATATCAAGTAAAAATAAATATTCTCCAAGTATTATCGAATAAAAATTTCTTGAAGTATTATGGGTGATTAATATGAATGAAATGCTAGCAAGAATGGCACACATAAGAATTTAACATAGTTTAGGAAGCGTACTTAAAGATACATATTTACAAGTATCTATAAATTCATTTGCACACACACGAAGCAAATTATATTTTCTTAAATACACTTCATCAAAATATATACGCGTGCCAATGGGTTAGTACTTCAAATTTTTAAAATAAGCGGGGTAAAATTGAAATAAAATTTAGGTGTTGAACAATTCACATACATATTTAAATGTCATCAAGCATTAATAGATTCATTTATCACTGTACATAAACATACTAGGAGGATTGCCTTTTCTTATTGGCAAGCTTAAAACTATTAGATAAATGTTATAGATATATACAAATACTACAAGAATTAAAGAGAAAAATATCGCACATTAATGTGAATAAAGTCAACCTACAAATAATTTGACTTTCAGTATTGCTGAAGAACAAAGGGAAAATTCCTTCAGATGCTTTACCTTATGATTTTAAAAAATGGAAATATAAGATTTAAGAAATATAAATTTAAAATAGAATTAAACTATTAAAAAATGTTATTCCTGACTGGAAAATCGAAAAATCTTTAGGTAATATGACTAATTAAGATATATATCCACGTACGAGTGGATTAAATTGCAAATTTGGTAGAAATGATACTAACACCAAGGGAAAATAGTATGCAAATAAAATAAAGTTAAATGTTTTATTCCACAAAGCATAAAAACTTAGCCATACAATTCTAATACTAATTGTAAAGTGAAAACCTCCTATTGAAAGACTAATAAAAGTACATGATTAATTAGCAATTTATAACAGTTTGTTAATGCAAAAGAAGCCCAAGAGCTTAATGTTAGAAAGCAGATAGTAATAGGAAAATGAAAACCATTTCAGTTAATTTTCATTAGTAATGAAGAAAATCATTATACCTGGTGAATAGTAGAGAATTATCACAATGAATAATTCTGACAGATATGTTGACTTAGGGGATTGAAAGAAAAAGTGAAAAGGATTAAAATATGAACCGTTTCATTCAGCTGAACTAAAATTCATTAGACCTTTTTAGTGGGAGAAAAAATTCATTTCTCAAAAGGATTCCAAGTATATTTTTTATTAAATGGTGTAAAACATAGCCATTAAAATCGTGTCTCAGCCCAGAATCAAATTAACTAGTGTTGGAAAATTGACTGCACAAAATACTTATGGGAAGAGGGAGGAATTCCTTTCAGATCTGTTTTCAAATACTTAAATTATGACATAATTCATTACCTTTTTTAAACTATAGAATTTTATAATGCAAGTCTGTTTTCAAAAAACTTTACTTGCAAACATAAAATATGTATCAAGACATGTAAAAATGAAAAATTTGTTAGTAAAAAAGTAAAGCAATTTTAAATCAGAAATTTACTGTAATAAACTGAATAGCATAATACTGTTGACCATAATTAACAGGAACAACTAAAATTTGTTCCACCCCCCACCTCAAAATATCTTCAAGTTATCCATAATTGCCACACTATAATTCCAGAAAATCAGGAATTATTGTAATTTCATATTTATTTTCAAATCTAAATGAAATGAATATTTATGCAGAGATATACACACAAAAGAAAATAAAAATACAATTTTTCATGATATTTTTTATTAAACAAAATGATCTAATGTTGAATAAATTCAAGTCAATGTCAAGTCTTGACATCATGGATGATGAGTCAATGTAAATGCTCAAGACTTTCAACAACATTTGAACCACTTAGAATCACAGGCTCCTTTCATAATTAAAAACTAATCCATACCCTATCATTCCAGCATAAAGTATAAAAGAAATTAAAATAAAAATTAAGTTTTAATCAAATTTTATGGATTTCACTGACATGTCGATTTTCCCAAATGAATGATTTCCTTTCTTCTTTTTTGTTTTTTCATGTCTGAATTGTTTTCCACGAGCAGCGCCCAAAGAAGGTATCTCATGCTGAAAAGAAAAATTTTAACTATGTTAATAATAGCAAATCAATAAACAATTAATCAAAGCAAAGTTATATATATGTGAAATAACAGAAATAATTAAATACAGAAAAGAGCCAAAATTAATAAAAATAATTATATCAGCCATATAGTTTTTTGATACAGTATAAAATCCTTCAAAACCAATGCCTTATTCCTAATTACACATGTGAAGCCTTAGGCAAAAAATATTCAATTAAGATTACTGCTGAAATTTTTTTTTGAATAATTATGTTACAATTTTGCTACCTCAGGGCCAATCTTGTCCTATCAACAATTTCTTATTTCAGACACGAACAAATATACATATTTTAGACTTTAATCTGTTTCTTGAACGGTTTAAAAGCCATTGTCTACATCAAAATGCTTCGACAGTTCAGAATTTTAAAGTAAATATGAAGTCATTAGGGCACTTAAATGAAGTTTATATTTTTAAATGGTAAATAATAATGTAATAAAACAAAATTTAAGAAATTACACTTTTAAAATCTGCTAGTAAAATATGTCATCTTAATTGGAAAACTTAGAAGCACTTAAAAAATCCATAGCTAAAAGTTAAGCATTTTTTAAAGTTATTTTCAGGATGATACAGAATTCCTTGCTTTTCGATATTAAGCATCATATTGTCATCTACATTGCCAGGCCCAACATTATAGGATTAATAATACAATAACAAGAAAAGAGCCATTTAAGAATAATCTAAATAAAAGAATAACCAAGAAATTAGAAAAATATAATTGGACTATGAAAAGGAAAGTTGAAGTTCTAAGGTCGCAACATTTTTCAAAAATCAAGTATTATTTAGAGTTGCATTCTATTCGAATTTCAGGACTTAATTTTATCTTTTAACTAACTTACCAAAAAAGAATACACAAGCAATAAAATAAGAGATTATTAACTTACTACAAAGAAATTTTAAAAAACATCAAATAGTTACGCTTAACAAAAAGTTCATAAATAGTTAATCCTCACAAATTTTGTAGGAAAGGAGGCTTGCACACACAAGTTACACATTAATCAGATTAGGACTTAAAATCAAACTATATAATTTTCTAAAATATGGTTGTAAGACTTCATTTGTTTTCATGCATTATAATTTTAAAAAAATATTTATTATTCTCTGGCCAGAATAATAAAAATTACATAAATGCTTTGAAATTAAATTTTTGTATTCAGCAATTTGTTGATTCTATCTGCACATTTATACAGCTTCAATAGTAATATTTTGATTACAATTTTCAATTCAAATATTTAGAGTTACAACAGAAAAAAAAAAACAGAAGTTTATCGTAATAATGTATGAAATATATCATCTTTTTTTTTCGTAACAAAAATTATATAATTGCAGTTCTTACCTTAGCCATCTGACTCGACTGCTGTAATCTAAGATCAATGGCAACATTTTCACTTTTTACTCTTCTGAAAGGAGATGAACCCTATAAATATTGGTAAATATTCAACAAAAACAGATGTCATTTATTAAAATGGTTAAAAATAAAAATATGAAATTCTAAATTTTTAAAAAATAAATGTTAATAATAAATCATTAACACAACCACCTAAATATAAAATTTCTTCTAAGTTGCTAACTGTGCAAAATAAATTTAGAAATGCACTAAATACATTTTTAAATAGTATACAGTTTTACAGCTAAAAGCACAATTTGCAAAAAGATTTAATACAACGATAGCTAAAACTATATAAATATTAAACTCAAATATATAATAAGAATATTTTAGATTTCATTATTGCACAGTAGATAACTAATAATGAACACAAATTAGAGAATCATTTTTTTCTTTTCTAATTCATTTGACAAAAACTATATAAGTGTTATTTATGAGATATCACCATGCAAATCTAACTATTCCATACCAAAAATTATCTAATGGAACCTGATCAGCAATTATACATATCCATTGTTATAATTATATATATCCATTGTTAATTTCATCAGAAATTTTATACATTCATTGTAATGTTAATTGTTCAATGTAATATATCATGGACATTTAAAGCATACTGCAGGAATGTAAAGGAACCATAGTTAATGATGGAAATAAGTTGAAACTCTACTTAGCAGTAGCATCTACAATCGGGTTCAAATTTTTTGAATCCAGCTAATTTGATGCAGTCGCATAGTTTCAAAAATCTAATATGATATCTAATAAGATGACTCTTATTAAGTAAAATCCAGCTAATTTGATGCAGTCGCATAGTTTCAAAAATCTAATATGATATCTAATAAGATGACTCTTATTAAGTAAAATATTAGCGCTTGGATATTTTTAGATGTTGGTTGTTGTTGCTTACATTTCTAGTAGATGTGCGTCCTTCAATAAGTTTTTATTTTTTGTTCCGATTACGAGATGTAACTACATTTAATTAAATTTCAAGTTATTCTCTAATTGTCATCATGTGGATCTCATTCTTAATAGATAAATTTAACCTAATTAGTAAATTGCCTTTATCTCAAGAGTTAATGTATATGGGGAGGGAATCCCGACTCTCCCACATAAATACAAAACAAAAAAAATTGTAATACAATATCCATTAAACAGCAGAAAGTGAAGTTTGATTCGAAATTGCTGGAAACGGATAAATTTGCATGGCTTGGAGTGACTGGTATTTAAAAAAATTGGAAATACATTTAACATATTTAATACAGAGTATGCATAAATGATCAGATTTAAAGCACGCTATTTTCCATAAACTGCCGCAATGCGAGGAATGTTTTCTTCAATTAATAAACTAAGCGAGCAATTTTTATAATTATATCCATTTTAATACATATGAATTAACAACCACTTCTGGGAATAAACTTTTTAAGCCAAAATAATTTTTTGATTAAATTTTAAAATATGAAATTTTTCTACACTATCTTCAAACATTCTACTCAAAAATAATCAAGAAATAAAGCCTTCAACTGAAATGGTATAATTGATATACAATAATTTAGAATGCAAAACCATGAATGTAAACAATTTTAATATTAAAATTTTTCAAGCAATTAGCATACAAATCCTATTAGTCTAGCTTTATGAAGAAAGCAGAAATATAGCATGCAATATATGGGGGTTTAAAAAAACTTACTCTACGCTTCTTTGTGGAATCGGACGCGACTGGAGGTTCACCTTCCCGTTTTGTTCCCTTCTCAGAATTAAAACTTAAATCAGCAATATCACTAGCTGTTAAATTATTCACTTTTTGTTTCTTTTGAGGTTGAGCAGGAAGCTTACCATTAGCTTTTGCTGAATCTGAGTCTGAGCTAGATTCATCAGAGCTTTCTTTCTTCCGTTTCAGAGAATTCTGAGTTAAAGGCTTAGATGAAGTTGGTTTGCTTTTTGCAGTAGCTTCCTCTTCAGAAGAACTGTCTGATGAATCGGAATCTGCTTTTGCAGTAGTTGCTTTAGCAGCAACCACACGAGAAACATTAGCCTTGTTCTGAGTTTGGGGAGTTTCAGAGTCTGAGGAATCGGATGATGATGATTCCTTTGGCTTAGATTTATTCTGCATAACTGGAGTTTTAGGAATGGTAGCTGGTTTATTTGATTTTTCATCCGATTCAGAACTGGAATCAGAACTACTAGATTCTTTTCTTTTATTGATAGAGACTTTCGATTTACCTGTAGAATTGATTAATGTTTTCTGTTGTGCATTCGTAGCTTTTACTGGTGTTGGGGCAGATTTAGGTTTGTCATCATCAGAATCAGAACTGGAATCGGAACTACTAGGTTGTTTTTTGTTTGCAGAAACTTTAGGCTTAACAGCAGAATTAGCTTGTGGTTTTTTATTAATATTTGTAGTTTTTGCAGGCATTGGAGCAGACTTAGGTGTATCATCATCAGAATCAGAACTAGAATCATCAGAACTTTCAGCGGCTTTCTTCAAAGATGCATTGCCTAATGTTTTGCTAGGAGTTCCAGTAGGCTGTTTTAAATTTTTACCTGGAGCATTTTTTGCTAAAGTTACCATCAATCCTTTACCATCTTCAGAATCAGAATCTGAACTTGAATCAGATGACATTTTGGCAAATTTAGCAACAGCTGATGACATCACATTGGGTTTAGAAACTGGTTTTTTAGCTTGACCTGAATCAGAATCTGAACTATCCGACGATTCATCAGGTTTTGAATTAACTTTAGGAGTCGATGTCTTTGCGTGAGATAAACTTTTGGGCAGTGGAGTATTTTTAGAAGGATTTAATATTTTCTTAACATTTGTCTGATCTTCATCTGAACTAGAATCATCGGAGCTTGATGCCTTTTTAGAAGCTTGCAAAACTTGAGGGGATTTAGCCAAAATAGCTTTTTTTGGCACAGCTTTTACTTTATTCTGATCATCTGAATCAGAACTAGAATCATCAGAGCTAGAAGCAGCTTTATTCTTTCCTGCAACTTGAGGTTTATTTTGCTGAGTAACTGCAGGCTTTACTTTCTGTGCAGATGATACAGCCTTAACTGAAGCAGCCATTTTAGACTTGGGTGGTTGTTCATCTTCAGAATCTGAATCATCAGATGAAGATTCTGCTTTCTTTGAAGGCTGAACTTTTGATAAAATTTTCTGTTGATTTATTGTTGGAGTCTTGGATTTAGGCTCATCTTCTGAATCTGAACTATCTGATGAAGATTCTTCCTTACCGGCCTGTACTTGAGGTTTACCTGGAGATTTCAATGGAGTTTTAAGAGGAGGTTTTGTAATAGTAGATGGCTTCTTTACAGTTGCATCATCTGATGATGAATCATCTTCAGAATCAGAACTACCCGAGGAAGCTGGTTTCGCAGCAGATGCTTGTTTCTGTTCTGGTTTTGACAATGTCTGTTTCACAGGTATTTTATTTTGCTGTGGCACCGATTTCTTTTGAGGTGGTTCTTCATCAGAATCTGAACTATCTGATGAGTCAGCAGTAGCTGGCTTCTTCTGTTGAGCTACAAGAGACTTTCCTACTGGTTTCTGTATTGTTGTACTAGGTTTTGATTTATTCTTTGGATCATCATCAGAATCTGAACTGTCAGATGAAGAATCCTTTGCAACAGGTTTTGTCTGACCTTTCACTGGAGATTTTACAACCTGTTTAGGAGGTACTTTATTTTTAGACGCAGTATCTTCTGAATCGGAACTATCTGATGAATCTGATTGTGGTGCTGTTTTACCAGGTTGTTTGACAATAGGTTTGGCAGGAGTTTTAACTACTGATTTAGCAGAGGTTTTATTAGTAGGCTTCTCATCTTCAGAATCTGAACTATCTGAAGATGAATCTTTCTTTGCTGTAACATTAGATTTTGGAGAAGGTCTGACTATTGCTTTACCAGGGGATTTTAAATTAGCAGGTACTTTCTTTAAATTGTCATCCGAGTCTGATGAACTGTCAGATGAAGAGGCTTTTTTAGTGGACTGTGGGGTTTTAGTGGAATTTGGAATTGCTTTCTTAGAAGGTGTACTCAATGGTGCGGCTGACTTGTTTTTGGCATCTTCTTCAGAATCTGAATCAGAGCTATCAGATGAAGAGTCTTTCTTTGTTGTTTTAGCAGATGGTTTAACTGGTACTGAATTTACTTTAGGTGTAACTTTATTTGGTACTTTACTCTGGGATGGTTCCTCATCTGAATCGGAGCTATCAGAAGAATCTTTTGATGCAACTTTAAAATTTTGAGGTGCAACAGAAGGTTTTACTACAGGGTTTAGGAATGGGGTACGAGTGGTAGGAGACTTCTTTCCTAAATTAAGTGGTGTTTTCTGAGTGTTGTCATCATCAGAATCTGAACTATCTGATGAAGATGTATCTTTTGCTTTTTGATTTTTCTGAGAAGTTTTTGGAATAGGAGTTACTGCTGTCTTCTTAGGTAGAGTTGCAGGTTTTGATGGTTGCTTCTCATCTTCTGAATCCGATGAATCAGAACTGTCAGAGTCTTTTGATGGTTTAGTTATTTGTGAACCTGCAAGATGAAAGAAACTCATTTTTACTCATTAACATGATTGAAATACACAAACATATTCTGTATACCAATGGCAGAATAGAAATAAATTAGTTTCTACTGATTAGCTCAATCCAGAAATTCACTGAATTTTAGACAAGTATAAAATTATAAGCCATACAATTTAAAACTCAAATAAATGACAAAAGAAGCACAAAACTTATTTCTATTTATACACAATAAAATTATTCAGATCTAAATAGAAATGAATACAGATTTCATAGCTTCTGGCAATACTGAAGTTAAACAAATGAAAGGAAAGGAATCAATACCAACTAATATCTGCAAAAAGTTTTTTTTTTCTTTTTTCTATTTCTCTTTATATTAGAATAGAAATTTTCAACATAATAGATACTTTGTTCAATACTTCAGTTTTCATAGTATTATTTTTAATTCATCTATAGGAAAAAGATTATTCAATAAATTATGCGCAGCATCCTATTTAAAAAGAATATTTTAATTCTGAACAAGGTGCATAGTAACAGTGCTGTAAAATTAAGTACTTTTAAGTACTTTTTAAACACCTTAATGTAAAATAAAAACCTTTGCACCTGTAGGTTTATGTAAATCTGCATATTTTCTAATACTAGGTTATTTTCTGTTTTATAACAATGCACAATTTTTACTGAAATTTTTTTAAAATTTTAAATATGCTTTTTTTTTTATTTTAGATATGCTTTTTTTTAAATTTTAATATCTTTTCCTGTATTTTCATAATATTTGCTTAATGTATTTTAAACAATATCTCAATGACTGTTTTGCACAATGTCTTTAAAAAAAATCATGCAATTTTAGTATTGAAAAAAAAAAAAAAGAAAAAAAGGATAAGAATGAAAAAACTAGCATAACCAAAAATTTGTCAACTTTTATAAGATTAACAATCAAGATCTTTGATATTTTATAATAATTCTTAAAGTACCAGCTTATTTAGATGGCTGTATCATTTCCAAAATTGTCATCATTGATGTGGAAGCACATCACGAACAAGTTTGTATTTAATTTTTTTATGTCCAGTGGCAACAAATAAGATTCAACATAGATGTGATAGAAAGTGTAAATTTCCTCCTGCACTCACTTTGTTTAGAAATTTTAGCTGCAGTCCTATTAAGCTAAGAATTAAGCATTTTGGAATGGTTCCCATTTTAAGACTGGTAAAACCACCACAAAAATTGATGACACTGCAATGCCATGTTCTAAACAAGTTTTTAAAATCCTTTTTCTAAATAGAATAAGATAAGGACATTCAGAAATGTTCAGGTTACAAAAAAATGTCTTATCACTTTATTTTTTAATGTTTTAAAGTATATGACTACTTTCAGAATGTTTGTGTGTTTGTAAAATGTTCAAATATAGTTATATTTTGAATATCTGCATAAAAAGGATAGGAAAAAAAAAAACATCTATGAAACCAAATTATTTCATTTAAATAACAAGATTTGTTTAAAAGTGGTCCCTTTCCCCAAAAAAACAGTATTAAAAAAATTTCATAGTTTAGAAGTTTATGAAATGATTAGCTTAAGTTTCCAGATAGCTTTAGAAATACATTAATTAGCTTGAATTAGTTGAAATTAAGGGATAAAAAAATTAAATAATGAAATGTAGTTGATATTAATGAAATAAAAGATTAATAAAACTTTAATAAAATATAAAAGTAAATTAAGTGAATAAAAAGATTGTGCAACTGACTAAAGCGAGAAGACGAATGAGCAGCAAGTTTTTCTTATTGCTACGGATTGACGCCAAGAAAAATAACCCCCCCCCCCAGACTTCCGACTGATTCTACCCATTCAAAATGGATCTTCCCAACTGAAGCTGGTTTCTATAACGACCACCATAAACATAGATGATCGTCTAGTAGAGTTATTGCGATGAACACAGTATTTAGAGCAACTTCTTGTATCTCTGAAGTATATTTCTTTTACACATCATACTGTATTTTGTCTTTGTTCGGAGCTAATCAGCATAGTCTTCACGAACTCGTAGAGAGTTGAACCTAAAATTACCAGATATAATTAAAATAAATCATTTGCTATTTAGAACACTACATGGAAAAGAAGTTCACACGCTGTTCGAGTTGCAGACAGTTTGGTATATTTCGCTCTTTCGGAGTAACCCTTAATATTTTAAGATGCTAATATCGGGGGGGGGGGGGGGGGGGGGGGGACGAGCGAAAAAAGTTCATTAACCATTATCTTAACATAGGTTAAAACTTGTATCTTTTCACTGAATGCTTCAGTTTCGCCGGTTTTCTTTTTTTGATATACCCAGTGAACAAATATTTCAGTTATTGAGGTAGTATATTCATCTAATACAGAAGAAAAAAAAAAAGAATATCTTCTCTGCACTTAAGATGCTTAAAAATGGTTTTCAAATTTAAGCACTTTTCAGGATGCTACACATCCTGTTTAAACTTATTAATTTTACTTGCAATAAAAGGAAATTATTTTTACTTTATTAACATGATACTGTATTTTGAAATCTATTTATCTTAAAGTTCTTTTTAATGTCTTCAATCATTCTCTACTATTATTCTTTCATAATTTCAATGCTTTTTTAAAAATAAATTATGGTTTAAATTAAACTTGGGTGTTAAAACATGTAATTGTTAATTACAAAACAACAACCCTCTATTCTGGATTGTAAAAATCATGCTATCAAACCTTTATAGCGCACCTCACACCAAACATTTAAAATATAAACTAATAACAAGTAAGTTAGAATTTTTAAAAGAACAAACTGAACTATCAAATTTCTTTTCCCAAATCTTCACACAATTTAAATAAAAACTGAAAAAATATTAAAGTAGAAATTTTAAACCACTTCATATTGACATGAGAAAATATTAGAATAAAAAATTAAAGAAAGGTAGAAAAATCTGAAAGCTCTTGAAGGAGTAATGTAAAGAGACTTAGAATATTTATTTAAAATAAAGATGTAAATAAAATTTTAGGAAATATCTAACCAAAATCTAAATATATCTCTATTTTAAAATGAGACATTAAAATATTAATTATGGATTAAACATATTTGGAGTTACAAAAATTAAAAACTTTATTTATTTAAGACCTAATAACTTAAAAGTTTTTTTGATATGACAGAATTTTTATAGATAAGATTCAATTACCCTTTTTAGCTCCAGAAGGTGATACTGCTGTGCTAAAATGGAAAATAAAACAAATCAGACATTAAAAAGTTTAAATACATGCAAGAATGGCTTAGTTACATAACTAATTGTATATAATAATCTAAAAAATTAAAATAATATGCCAGCATTTTTATAGTAAATATATAAGAGATATATAATTTTTTTAAATTTAATATGTAATCAGATAGCACAAATTGTTTGAATACAAAGTAACAATTTAAAAAAATCAAAATTTATAATTTCTTTTTAAAAAAGGAAAGCAAAAGAAATAAAGGTTGAAATTTCATATCCCCAACAATCCTAAATATATACACATATGCTTTACTTTTATCCAATATTTATTTCTGTATACATTAATTAGATAGAATTGACAGTTTCATTATGCTACCTTTTACATAAATAGAACTTAAAAGTTTATATTTTGGACAACTTTTATTTAAAAAATTTTAATAGACCTTTATTGTAATAGAGAATTATGGTAAATTACTAATGCTTTAGGTTTTTAATCAAATTTAAGAAAACTACTTTTAACAATCGGTATTGGCCCATTTACTTTTATATTTTGAATAATAAAAAACCATAATGCAAAATCCAAAATGTTTTAACATGAAAGTTTAAGTGCATTAAATATTTCTTTGTATTAAAAAGGGGTACAGTGACAAAACTCAAATATATATAAACAAAAGTAGAATATACATTTTACTCGAAATTTTACTCACAAATGCTAAAAAAAGAAAGAAAAATTAAGTACTAATTTGTTAATTTAAAACTATTTCCACATGTAAAAACAATTCTATGATTAGTATTGTTATACAAAAGTAGAAAAAATATTTAATAAATAGTTAGAAAATATAAGATAGTTAAAATCTTGATTTGTCATCAAGTTGCCATTTATATTCAAATTCCTAATTCTTAAATATCTTCTGGTCTTAACATCTTCTTAAACATCTGCTGGTTTAAGGAAGAAATTATCTCAAGTGAATTTCAAAAATTGCTTGGTAAAAATTAATTCAAATTCAATTTAATTATTAATTTAATAATTAAGAATTTCTAAAAATTAATGCAACTGCAATTTTTATTTTAATTATTTTTTATTACAATTGCTATTAAGGGATTTATAAATAATATTTTGCACGCACACACACACATATATACTTAAAAAATGGCTTGTACATGATGGCATTTTGCTGAATATTTTGCTTACACATATTCATAAAGTATCCCTAAACATGGAAATTTGAACTTTACACAAATGTATTAAAATAAAAAAGTTTAAAATAAAGCTTTCCTGATAATGATATGATTAACTTCTTATGGACAAGAGATAAAAACATAACGATTGTAGGAAAAAATAGGTGTAACGGGGATTGATGAAATATAATAGGATTTTAGTTTATTATGCTGAAAATTAGAACACTAATAATAAAAATTCTTTAAATCAACAAGCAACTGCACACACAAAAGAATTTCAAGCTATTTACAAATACAAACTCCAATACCTTTTCTTAAAAAGTTCCTCCAAGGAAGGTACACCAGTTTGAGCTACCTTCTATAAAAAGAAAAATACTTTTTAAATATACAAAAATAAATATTAATTAAATTAAAAACCGAATAACAGAATATTACATAAGTGTGGATAACAGGAACAGTACATACATACAAACATCCATTCATAACTTCATCAATTCTTAAAATATATACAGTCGATTCCGGTTAATCGGAACACATCGGGACGCGATCATTTTGGTCCTAATAACCGGCTGGTCCGATTACATGAACATGCCCTATGTTACAAGACGAGACGTGCTATATGTAACATATTAAAATGTTATGACATTCACTGTGCGGCCCACGCGTATGGCGAATATACAAACAAGAACTACTGTTGCTTATTAACTTTATTCATTGAAAAATAAATTTATAAATAAATTCTTCGAAATGATATACATGATACTCAGCATACGAAGCACAGTAAGCAAAGTTCTTATCAAATTCCAGTCAACGTTTGAAGAACTTATCCAGTGTGATCTGACGCGTTCTGTTGACGGACTGCACTTGAACAAAATCACTGCAAACATCTAATGCAGCAATGGGACTGCCTTCATTTCCCTCCTACTTGAAATAACGACGCAAAATTTCATTGCATTTTTTTGCATACTGTGTTGTCGCACCAACTCATTAGGGGCGTCATCATCACTTTCCTGGTCTTCCGATGCTGCAATGTGTTTTGCTGTAATTCGAGCAACAATTTAAGCGTCGTAATCTTCATTTTCATCGTAGCATTGAAGCTCGTTGTCGATGGATAGAAATTCTTCGTAATTTTCGACCTGTTGGAGTTCCAGATTTCCCTCGCCATTTTCACTTTCAATCAGCATGTCCACATCCGCCTCCAAGACCAAATGCTTAAAGCCACAGTGAGAAATACAGTTCTGAATTGTCTCTCTGCTTATATTTCGACAGCCATCGGCCAAAAATGTAACTGCTTTTAAGACGTTGACCGTTGCACTGACTTCTCTGGCTGTTGATGATGATGAGGTCAGCAAACTTTCTTCAATTGCTTCAATGACGTAATTAACCAACCTTTCACGATAAAAGGTCTTCAAATTTTTTATGATGTCCATGTCCATTGGCTGTACCAAAGCTGCGGTCTGGGAGATAGAAATTCCAGATGGATGTTTTTTCCAGGCATTTCGGCAGGGGAGACAAGACATGTACAGTTCAATGACTAAAGTGTTCCGAAGAAACTGGTTTACGAGGGATTTCATTTCCCCAAAAATCGGAGAAGCAGTGGTTCCTCACTGGAGGCTACCAAGCTGCCCGTTCTAAGAAACAAAGTGCATGCTCACCTCCCACTGGTTCTTTTCCCTTTTGGACTTCCTGCTGTACGCAGGCGACTTGTGGCTTCTTTTTCATCTTCCCTGACACGTTCGTTGGTCCTTTTAAACGGAATTTTGGTTCAAATAAGCGAATAATACAAGGCTTAAGTACATAGGATTTGTTTTGGTTCTTTCAGATTCGGTCCGAATAAGCCGCTGGTCTGATTATCCGGTGGTCCAATTAACCGTATTCGACTGTATATTCCATTCACACTTCATCCATTCTACAGATTCAAAATACTTACTGTTATCCCATTTACCTAACATCTACTCTTGCACAACTATTGATACAACAAATTATTAAAGGAACCAACCATTAGAGCACCAAAAGAATTACAAGAATTGTGAATAATTCCCTTGCAGAAGATTTTTAAAGAAAGAATGCAGACAATTTTTGTAAAATTAGAATTTGAAAAAAAATTTGAAAGCACATACTGACAATTAATGATAGAAAATATGTACGTTTGCAATTCATATTCACATTAAAAATATAATTGTAGTCTCTTAGTAGTAAAAATCTTTTAATTACAAAAACAAATTAAATTAAAAATTTTAATTGACTTTGTTTTAAATAATTTTACATTTTTCATGAAATATTTGTAGTTTATGTACAACTCAACCACTGTACAAAGTAATAAACAAAACAGAATTAAGGTTGCTAAAAGAATGTTGCATTGCCATTTTAGTGACAAACTTAAGTGGCACACTTAATCTTCACATTAACCCAAATGTATTTTAAAATCAAGTCTCAAAATTTTTATACATTTCCGAATGTATACAAATAGAAATCTATACTTATAATAAAGCTCAATGTGTGTGTGTGTGTGTTGGCACTCAACAGGCCAGACAGTAGGACCTATAGCTACCAAATTTGGTACATGTATACCTTGGAGGTTGGGAATGTGCACCTCGGAGACCTTTTTTCGAATTTTTAATTAGAATTTGAATTAAAATTTAAGCGAAATTTCGACGTTTTTACGCTGTAACTTCCGAAAATATTATGGCACAAACATGATTTGGTTAATCTGTGCTTTGGGTCCCCTGCTTGGCACATTTCCAAAAAGTCGCCAACTGGAGCGTTTTTACATAGTGTTATTTACATTCAACCCCGCGAGACAATACGCAAAAATGCACCAGTTGGCGACTTTTTGAAAATGCACCAAGCAGGGGACTCAAAACGCATTTTCACCCATGATTTTTATATCAATTTGAAGATTAAAAAATTAGCTTTCTAACGTTATCAGTTTTTTAAATTTATAATGTAAGCTTCTATTTTTAACGATTTTTTAAATAAATATTTTAACCCCGTTTTTATCACATGACTGGATAAAATAAAATAAAAAATGCCAGAAGTTCGAATTAAAAAAAAAAACTAACATTGCAAAATGAATCTAAAGAAATGCAACTTTTAACACGTGACTGGATAAAAAAAAAAGAAATATAAAATGTGATATTTTCTAAAAAAATAAATGCAAAGCAAAGGATTCTATGATCGTTTGCAATATCTAAATAATTCAATAAATTTTCTTTACGGTAAACCTGATCGAATTTTAGACAGGATATGAATTGGAATCCCGACTTAACGGCATATTTCTATTATTGTTTGCAATATCAGTATCATTAATTCAATATTTTTTTTCCATTATAAAATGTGATAGTTTCTAAAAAAATAAATGCAAAGCTAAGGTTTCTATAAAACCTGCAAGAGCACGTCAAAGGGAAAAAATTAGATTTTATCGTGTTGCCATCATTCTGATGGAAGTTCAAATTAAAAAAAAAAAATAACTATCATCGCAAATTAAAAATTAAGAAATGCAACTTTTTGCACGTGACTGGATAAAATAAAATAAATATAAAATGTGATATTTTCTTTAAAAAATGCAAGGCAAAGGATTCTATGATCGTTAGCAATATTTAAATCATTAATTGAATAAATTATCTTTATTTATGCAGGATTGAATTTATACAGAATATGCATTCAAATTCCTTTCCAATGGCCAATTTGTAAAATATTATTAATAGGCATATATATTGTTTAATACTGTTAATTTGATCTAAATGAAGTAAATCATTACATTTTATGTAGTTTGAGTCAAACAATGCATTTATAAATAATGAGTTTTAGATTTCTTTATACTTTGCTCTGTGAGCCATATTTTACAAAATATTTTTATTAATATTTTAAATTAAAGTTGCTACATCAATCTGTCTTCTAAATCAATCATTGAAACTGACTGATTTATAAAATTAAAGAATATTATTAGGGAAATACTATCTTTTAGAACTTTCAGTCCATCATCTTAAAGAAAATATTAATTTCAGGCCAATCAATGCCCGGAGTTACTTCAAGGCCATTGAATATGTGATTTAATTGAAAATTTTAGAACCCATTAATCATGGCGAATCAGCTAGTCGCCAAAGGCGGCTAGTCCGTAATAAATTTCACTTTAAATTTACAATAATTTTGCGTGGAATGACTCATATCCCCAAAACATGATATACTTTACAGAACTTTTTCTATATTTCACAGCAGGAATGAGTAAATCAACATAAAATATTTGTCACAAGGGCACATATCTGGTGATCTGGATTTATGTAAACAATTATCCTACAAACTTTGATGGTATTAGCCCTACCATTACGGTGTCAAAGCATTCGCCACCAATATTTGGGATAGACATTCATCATGAAGTTGTCTCTGAATAATTTTGACACATATAAGATTATAGAAATAAATATTCATCACTGAAGTTATTTGTGACAAAACGAAGTCAGATTTACAAGCATCCTCTTCAACATCTTGATTGGTTAATATCTACTTTTGAGCACTGTCCACTTCATAAAGGACATCTACCTAGGTTCGCATAATCTCTTATAATTGTGAACATAGTAATCTTTGAAACATCTACAAATGATGTTTATGATAAGATTTGTATCTTAAAACATTTGTTTCAAGACACAAATGATATTGCACGACAAATTGCAACAATCATGTCTCTTGTAATTTTTTCATGTAATTATTCTAGACTAATATTTTTCTCTTCCCAATATTAAGTGGAATCGTACTAGACTTGGGAATTGTACTAGTGTATTACACTTGGAGATGGTGTTATTTTATTCTCTAGCTGATTAAACCCCTCGTCCGAGTTTTAAATCACAAGATATATCAAAAAATGTTTAAAACGTACGACTACAATGAAAACTTTTTATCTTGCAGTTTTTGCCTCAAAATGTAAAAATTTATATTAGATAATAAATTAATGATGCAGTTCCTCACAGCATTCTATGCTTTACCAAGTACAGCATTTATAAATCTCATAAAGGTGGGGGGAAAATGAATTTTGTAGGTGAGGGTGAGTTCGCAAGCATTAATTTCAGAAATTTTGTTCAATCTTGGCACCTAAGAGCAATAATTTTTAATTTCTATTCTGCAAAAAAAGCACTTTCTTCAACAGAGTAAACTTTAAAAAAATAACAATATTGTTTGTAGTAACTTGTATCATTGTAGAATTACCATTTCATATGATTTGGCTATCAAGAAAGTTGAATATTCTGCTAATATCTGAAATCTACACTCATTTCATAAACATAAAGAATGACAAATACAATAAGGAGATAAAAGAAATGAAAATCTCTAATAAATAATAAACAAACTTTGATACAATTTTTGTATCAACAACTTGATTTAAAAAAAGGAAACCAGCACAAAATAAACTCTGAATAATAAATTTAAAAAAAGATTTGATGAATATATATTATCACTATCTCCTAATTTTATTAAAATGACAGTTTTAAGCACGTTTAAAGAGAATGAGAAAAATTTGTAATTTTTTTCTTAATATTTTACTCTATTTGAACAGATAAGGAATAATTCAACAGATATAGAAAGATCATAAAAGTGACAAAGGTCGATTCCTTTTGGTGTTATCGATCAAACAATTTTGAAACTTCCTTCGAGTCTTAAAACAAGAAAAACTACATGAGTTGCAACAATTAAAGTTCACATGCTTAAAATTAAAAACATTCCACTAATATGTCCGATATCATACAGTATTATCTTTAAGCTTGCAAAAATATTTACTCCCATCAAAAGAATTACATAAATCACAGCAAAATGTTATACCACGAATTACAAAGAAATTGTAGCTTGCGTACAACTTATTCTTCCGGTGGGGTCTTCAGTTAAAAAATATAAACACAGTAACAACGAAATGTGGTCATAATTTAAACATAAATATCATACATTCTTTTAAAGACGATTTACTACTAAAATGTAATTTATGAATCACAAAAATCTAAAAACCGCAGAATCCACGTGTTCGCAATGAATGGACTAACTTCACAAAAAAGTATTAATTTGAAATGGAATAGGTTCTCACCACTTTAGTAGTCTTCGCAAATGTTTTTGCACTTTTCGGACAAGTCTTCAGTAGATAATTATAAACTACAGTATTCACATCAGGATTTGCCGAGGCCGCCATAATTAAACAGTATAGAAAAAATCTCTCAACTGGGAACCTCCATTCAACAAGACGCAATTCCCCTCGTTTGTAAAATCCACTCTCTTCACTTCAATTCTTTTTCGATAAAACCGGAAATCAAACTAAATTCAAATAAATATAACTGCTCTCACCTAGATGGCTCGTCCTTAGATTTTTAGAAAGAATCAAAATATTTATTGATTTAGAACTTCCGAAATTTCTGAAAACAGAAAATTAGGATATCCAAATCTGTTTACTGTTTATCAGAAGAAAGTATTAGGAGCACAATATTAAAAATCTTACATTGTGCAATACTCGTAAATATTGAAGATATTTTATTTAAGTTATGCATAGTGAAAACGAAAACATTGCAAATTCTGTGTTATATACTTTCATGTGAGCTGCATTGGGACAAAAAAATATTAAATTATATGTTTGAAAAGTTATGATGGCATTTCTGTGAATTCCTTAAAACAGTTCATTGAACAATGAACAATTCATTTGTAATGTTTTCATTTTTTTTTTACCTGAAATGATTAACGAGCCTCGATACATTTATAAAGATCTTGGTTTTAATTCATTACCCAGGTCACTATTAATTTAAAGTTATAAAAAATATTAGAAAATTAAAGGAAAATTAAAAAATTATAGCGAAGAGATATAAAAATAAATTTGCTTTGAAAAATCCTCTATCCTAAGTATTACTATTTACAAAACATGCCAAAATTATTTCATTTCCGTAAATTATCTAAGGATTTCATGAGAAATATTTGATTTAGAGACAGGTTCATTTTATTCTTTTGCTTTCTCGTATAAAAAAAATAGAAAAAGTATTGTGAACAGAAAAAAAAACCGAAGTCAATATTTTGACAAAAAACTAGATATTTAAACAAATCTCCACCCATTCAAACCTCCCATCCACTCGAACAACATAATTTTAAAAATATGTCTATCTAGTTGCCCATCCGTCTCTGACAAAGATAATTCAAAATCTCTTTGAGCTAGGTGGATGAAATATGGTATAACATCGTTACACTAAATTTGTAGATTTATGTCAAGTTGTGCGCGCAATCTATTAGGAGAAAGTCTGTCTGTTTGGCTGTTCGAATATAAGTTAAAAGAATAACGACAAAATGAAATTTATATGAATAAAATTCTATACACAAATTTTTCTTCCATAGTGTAGATAATTAATGAATTTTGAATAAAAACCCAAAAAGTTTTGGATATTCTTTTTGCTTGCACTTTCAGAAAGACATAAAACGTGTTAACTGAAAAACCTAATAATTTAAACATATAAAATTTTGTATATGATTTTGTGACTAAAATTGTAATTCTGTGTTCAAATTTAATTTCAAGCTATTGGGTTAAACATGACTAAAACGCAAATTTTATTTTTAGATACTATAGCCACATGGCCGGAAATGATCGCCAAAATATTCATCAAGGATAACACAACAGACCGACTAAAATTACTCAAAGGATGTTAAAGTTTGATATTTTTTAACTGTTGTGCATCAACGTCGTAAACGATGGTCTCTGAGTTCAGATTCATAAAATTTTGCTCAAGATGAAGACAATACCTTTGTTGCAGAGCATGCTGGAAAGTTTTGGGAGGCTTGTTTCAGTGTTAAAATTGCCAAAAGCTGAAAGAACCAATGGCTAAATTAGATTTTTAAAAATGGTACATCTGAATTGGAAAAATAATAATTTTCGTAATTTCATATTTTTAAAAACAATTATTTTTAACCCCCATTTATTTTAATAGCTAATGTTAGGGTGGAAATTACTCCCTCTTTTATTTAAAATTTATATTTTACATTCAAACTGTAAAAATAATCATTTAATTAAACTTCCCATAAATAAGCATACTTCCCATTGTAACAAATACGGGTTTACCACAATCTGTCTTTGGAATTCAAAGTATCGAATGTACAATGCACAAGAGGTCATCATCTAGGAAAGCAGTCACATGGCAGAAACTCAAGACAAGTGGAAATATATACTTATATATATATATGTACCAAATCTGTACAAATAATAAAGATGAATATGTATCTGCCTTTATTTAAGTGCTTTGCAGGCTAAACCATTTGACCAACTTGGTACATATATATTTTGGAAAGTAGAAATAACCCGTTCGTAGCAACTTTCTGATAATTTTAAATTATTAAAAACTAAATGAAATTTCGACACTTTTTCATCATAAATTTCAAAATTATTGGAGAACATTAATAATTTATAATAGTTTTAAATTGAAAAATTATCTTTTCAAGCATGCCATTTAATCTCAGTGCTACCTTTTATTGTATTTTTAATTAATTTTTAAAAACATTAAAAGTATATTTTATAACAAAATATATTTTGTACTTAAAAATACAAAAGACATTAAAAGAAAAATATTTTATTGCTTTTGCAAATACTTCATTCTGGATTTTTATTTTTAATGTTAATGATACAGATATAAAATAACGACTCATTTTTTAATAAAAGGCAAAGTTATATTTAAAGAATGCTTTTACAGTGAGCTTTGAAATTTTTTGAATTTAAAATTTAATTTCACAAGTAAGCTATGATGAACATTTTCCCAACGTATCTATTTTTAAAAACTACTAAAGCTATGTAATTAAATGTATAAAAGTAAACTATCGTTCTTACCCCTGGAGAATTGCTTTTTAGTTGTAGCGCATTGAATTTTTTCATGAATTTGAAATTTTTTGTGTGTCAACTTCCGAGTTATCACATGAAAGACAAAAAAAAAAAGTAATTTTTGCATTAATTGTGTGTGAATGAAACCAAAATATTTTGTAATGCCTATAAAGTTTCGATGCTTCAAGATTCTCTTTCTCTCTCTGTTTATGCATAAGGTTTCAAACAAAATTTTATAGCTCCAACAAGTAAGTTTATGTGTTAAGCATTACATTTTTTAAATTAAAGCTGACATTTTAAGAGAGGCAATAAAACGTTAGGGAGATACTTTATACATTTAACGGTATCTTTAAAAGGTATATTTTAAAAACAATACGTATTAGAGCCTTTAAGAACAAGTTTCATAAAGTATAAAGTAGAAAGTTTTAGCAGTCATTTATTAAAGCGAATCAGCTGATAACCCAAGGCGGTTAATCTGTATAAATAAAAATGAACATTTGTCTCTGTGTCTCTTATTCGCTGCAGTAGCCCTCGTCCGATTGCTATAAAATTTCAACAACTTATTACTTGCATTTACGAGAAGGTTATAGGCATAACTCAATTATCTAATGTACAAAAAATATGTTCAGGTCTATTTACCGCGTCTACTAACCTTGGATTAACCGCCAAATAACTCTTCAACGAGGCACAATAGATTCAGTAAAGATGCTAAATTCAATCTAGACGTTAATATTTCATTGTTATTGTATTTAAATTCCATGTAAGATTCTTTTAGGTAATAGTTTTTATTAGAGAGTATGCGAGAAAGTTTTAGGGTTCTATAGGTTTGAAATTTTAATCAAACATTTAATTAAATTCTAGCTCTTTTTTGCAGTATCTTCTAGAAGTATTAGAGAACAAAAACTTTTGCACCATTTTAACTTAAAAAAATTATTATCAACGATTTTATTGCATAAGTATGTTTTCGGTGTTGAATCAATTTTAAAAGAAAATATTTTAAGCACATTTTTAAACAATAATCTTCAGAATTCTGGACTAAAACAAATCACGAAAGATACAAAATAAAAAGTTTCTTCGAAGGACACCAAGCATTAAAATTCTAAAATAATACATACATCTATTATATAAAAAGGAATTTTTGTTTTTCGAACTTTATTCTAAAACCGATTTCTATGCATTGCTTGTGTTTCCTTGAAGATCATAGGCATAGTACAGTTATTATAACTGTTTCATAAAAATGAATTTTGGTTTGATCGTTTTGAAAATGATTTTTGTTTGCTGCAGTACTGTTCAACCGATTGCGATGAAACTTGGTAAAATCTATTGCTCTAGTAGCACACATATCTTGCACAATGTTGTATGAAATTAAACAATATTCGCATTATTGTATAATAATGTTGAATATTAAATGATATAATATACTACCTACAATATTGTATAATATTATATAAGAAGACGTGCTACCTGGGTGTTGGTATATCCGCGATAGTTATATTTTAAAATCGACAATAAACAAAAGTCAAACAGTAAAAGGCACATCCCATTCGTAATTAATCGCACATGTATCAAACAAAATAAAATTATTAAGATTAATGTCAATATCTTCCACATAGGATATTGTCATTATTTTGCATGCTCATTATTTTATCTGTAGCAAGCCGCACATATTATTCAGAGTTTATCTCACATAATTATGATTATGGATGCCGATTAAGGTAAGTTATATATAATGGAAATTACAAGTGAAATTCACAAGAGCAACATGTGGCAAAAAGCGAAAGACAACGTTTGTTACCTGATCACGAGTATCAGAATCAAAAGTCCAATATGAGGCAAGAAGCCTGACAACTATCCTTAAAAGAACGTTGATTGGAGGAAATGTGTTCATTCCATGCATTCTCATTATCCTCCCAAACATTCCTTTTGAGTTCAAACGACTTTAGTTATCGATTCGACATGCAGTCTCGATGACCATCAACAAGACGTAAGGTTAATCACGTCAAGTGTGCTGACTAAACTTAAAAATCCATGCTTTTCAATAACCAATTGTATGTTGGATGATTACGAGTCGGACAGTCAAGAAATTTGTTTCTGCTGATGACGGAAAAACAAAACAAATATATTGCCTAGCTTAAAGTCTTGAATAGTGAAGTTAAAAAAACAGAATAAATATTATTTACTTTTCTCTTTAATATATAATTCAATTTCAATGAATGTATTCAATTCCAATACGAAAATAATTATTAAGCTTTCTATCATTCCTAATTAAACAAGACACTTATTTTAAATTTCAAACATTTTCAAAAGTGTTTCGTCTGCTGCACCAACGTGCCTGGTACCAGCTAGTATGGAATAAAAAATTATCAAAGAGATTCTGAAGAATTTTTTCCCCATCCTTTGATAGGTTGCAATATTTAGTTTTGTGGTTATTTATACCATTCAGAGCTAATTTCCACAATGCCAGGAAACTAAAGTATAATATTGAATACAATAATTCATATATTACGTGTAACGTATACGCAATAATCCAAAAACATATTGATTTAATTATATATAATTTTGCGACTACGATCATTTCTGTGACAAATTTTTGTTTCGGTCGATTGAAAGCGTGTTTATAACACAAATTCTGTTTTCGTGTACTATAAACCGTATGCCAGGAAATAATCGCCCCCCAAAATAGTCAAGGATTGCACGATATATTCAATAAAAAGACAATTCTAACTAAAGAATATTTTTTCACGAAATTTCATGGCCTCCCCACAGGTTTTCATATGGGGTGACATTCAGTTTGATATCATTGAGAAGATCGAAAGCATTTTACAATGGTAAAAATATTTTGTGTGATAATTGCTTTTAAAATTGACACACAAAAAATGTCAACAAAATTGGAAGCTTTGAATCAAATTGCAGTTCAAAGAAATTAATAAAATTTTATAGAGGAATCTTAATCCAAATAGTCTTAAAATTTATAAAAACCAAGATGAAATTTTGAAAGTTTTTTTTTACATATTTGTGCAAGTTTTTTCTTGTTTGATTTCGTATAAATGTTGTCGAGAATTAACCCATGGTCGCTTTGAATTGTTGCAATTTAAATCAAAACCCAGCTGTTTTTTTACCTTAAGATGTAGGTCAAAAATTATTTCTCTCCACACTAATTTAAAATTTTTAATATTAGCGTTAAACCACGTTAGATTGCATACTGAAGATTTTACCGTATATGAGAGGGCATGGTGACTTAACTACAATAGATTTTATGTAAATTCGGTAAAAATTCTTATACAGTGGATAACTTTAAAGTCACCTTAAAAGTTTCAATACAGATATTAATTTGCTATTTAAATAAAAACTTATTCAGTCTTAATTTTAAATATGTTAATAGTCAAAAATATGGTTAGGGCTTGTAACTAGATAGCCATCGATTTTGTAATGTCATAAAAGCATGTATATCAATCCTCGAATATTCAATAAAATTATTCTAAATGTTGCGTGAATTATATATTATTGCGTGCGTGCATTACATTATACAACACATTTTATTTTCAAACATTTATTTACCAGCCATATAAGATAACAGAGGGTTTGGCTTCGTGGTGTTTTATGGCGCTAAAGTCATATCTGACCTTACTGCACCAAAGATAACGGAGAGAAAGACTTCGGCGGCTATTTGCAGATACTGTACCCACAGGATAAAACATTTAAAGATATACATATATCATTCAATTTTTATAACCTTCACCAAATTTAATTACAGTGGACGTTGCTTAGTTTGATTGTTGTTAATGTTATCATTTGCTCCATATTATTACCCCTCCCCACAGTTTAAGAGATGACGTATTTAAACGTATCTAAAAATATTCACCTAGTTTTCTGCATCTCTTATCAATTTTGAAGGAGACCCATTATAATTTAACGGCGTTCGCAGAATTTCCTGTTCTATTTATAAAGAACCATCCGAGTTGATTATTTTTCTTGGGATGGAGTTCATGTTCACTTTCTACAACAAGATCCGTCTGAAATGGATTGAAAGTATAACTACGTTGCTACGACTGATTTGATATTTTAACAACCATAAATTTATGTTGCCTGCGATTGAATAACGAACATATAATAGACAGGAGAGAAGACTGATTATTAGCACTTGTCAGTTGAAAAATCTTTACAATTATAAATCAACCTAAAATGAAACAATGCATCACTGCTACACAGTTGCAGTTTCATGGCCTATTCTTTGTAAAATTTTGAAATAATATATATACATCGAGTTTGACCTAGCAATAAATATTGAAGATTTGGATAGGGACAAAAATGTCAAAAAGGGGATGACCCCTTTGATTATCAAACGAAATGAATCAAGAACCTGTTATTTTGAATGCGTCCGACGACATCACTCAAGTGTGCGTGGGTAATATATACTCACACACAAACATGTACAGACAATGAAATGAAATGAAAGTACAATGAAAAAAAAATTGCACATCTTGGTTACACTATTTTATAGTAAAGATTGTTGCCTGGGTGAAATGAGTTGAAGACATAGGTTGTCTTTAGTGGTTTATTGGTTAATAGCAAAAGGCATATGATTATGCCATTATGTAGAAGAAGGCCTAGAGAACTACACACAAAATTTTTCGGGAGAGTCAAGATCACACTCCCTCTAGCATATGATTCAAGTTCGCTTCAGGAAAAGAAAATATTCCACTATCAATAGCAAGATCTTGTGGAATTTACATGTTTCGTAATAAACTACACCCAAGAAGACCACGTAGTTAAGGAAATTCTTAACAGACAATATATAAATATATTGTTGGGGTCACTGTTTTTCAATTGTTACTTTTGAAACTAATTGCAGAAGATTTGAGATTAGCTCCTTTTTCTCTGATTTTACATAAATGCAATTGATTTTACCCAATTCTGTTAATTAGTAAAAATTATGAATTTTAATAAGTCCTGAAATGATCACATTAAACAGACATTGTAATAATTAGCTGTAAAGCTTAGCAATGATCATACATGTTGAATTGCTATTTTTGTTTCTTACATTAAAAAATTTCTGTTGGCAAACCAGAAATAATGTATATATACTTGCATTTATCTTGGATAAAAGGAAATGTATACTATTTGTAAATAAGATGGTTTTTCCTAGAAATAGAGTATAAAACTCCAACAACATGCCTTTTAAGAGTGGAAACTATCATGAAGACATGGAAAATAAATAGTAATGCCCCCCCCCCCCCCAAGTATTGTTCACAAATTTCAAGGGATGGCAGACATGAAGAAAACTTAATGCTTAAGTTTTCCCATAACTAGGAGATATGCCCATTGGGACATGTTTTTATGCTGTTAATAGAATTCCAGATATGATTAACAAAGGAAAGTTGGTCAATATTTGTGGAATTAAATACATGTGTAAAAGCAGTAAATTTTACAAAATATATATTTACATAAAAGTGTTTTTCTTGGGTGTGTATTTTCTTAAGTTATAATATTGTAAACACTCAAATCAAAATTAATTGCCGAAATCTTAAAACAAATTAAATAATTATATACATTTACATTAGACGCAAGCAAATCTATTATATGAAAATTTTCCTTAACAGTTTTGTATAAAAATAGGTAGCATGCATTAATAACTAGTGATATCATTACACAACCATTTCAAGTAAACAAATTAACATCATATTTTTAACTTACACAAGAACTATTTAATTTTGAATCATGGCTAGATGGACGACATCTTACTGTTAAGACAGCTGTTTTGCAAATAATAGCAACATAGTGAAATTTATAGCAATTTCTCAGAATATACATATTTATGAATTAGAATCATTGTTACAAATAGAAAGTAGTTAAATTATTCAAGCGATTTGTTACATCCTAAAAAAAAAAAAACATTTTATAAGAATCCAGTAAAAATTTTATATTCTACAAGAGTATTAAACTTTCACATAATAAAAAGTAAAGAAACACTGCAGTCAATCTATTTTATTTTCCAACAAGTTCAGTTTTGATGCTGAGAACAAATATTCAAAGTACAATATAACAGACAGCTCAAAAATCTAAACGCAAAATTAATATAAAATCCATAGGGAATCCAAGTCAATATGCTGCTATCCTTTAGTTTTTATATAAAAGAAAATGTTTCAATTTTTAAATGTGTAAAGGGCATTCAATAATAATAATAATAGTCCTCAGATCATTTGTGTATTTTTTCTTTTTACTTCTGTTATCCTTCAAAGACTGGAACAAACGAGAGTACAACAGACTGTTTAGGGCCTAAAGTAATTCGACTTAATGGTACTTTTGGATGTTCCCCATCTACTAAGGGACCATCTATCATATTACTGCTTCGTACTTCCACTCTTGCTGTTTCTGGCAAGTAACCACTTGTACCAGTGAAATCTAATTCACTTATGGCACTGCCTAGATTTACAACAACTAGATAACCTGGAGAGCCTTTTCTGACCCTAATTAATGAAAAGGTGTCATTTTTAATGATAGGATAATCTTGTAGGCCAAAATTTAAGGCTGGCTGACCTCTTAGTGCAAGCAAGCGACTGAAAATCTTCATATGAGATTGTGGATCTTTTTCTTGAACCTAGAAAATAAGAGAAGTAATACATATAAGGAAAACAGGTAAAATAAATCAATTAGTATAAATTTATGAACCAACTACATTTCAATAAATAGACCAGAAAACATACTGGATATTTCACTATTTTGTTCCCAAAAAAGTATTTGAAAATTCCAATCAGTAAGCATTTAAATATTCATTCTGCTTTCATTAGATAACATTAAACTGCATGATCATGTCTTATATACACCAACATGAAACAAGTTTTGTTAAGATAAATTTGAAAAAGCAACATTACGTTCCCTATAATCAGATTCAATATATTATTCAATTGCATGCATAAATACAGCAATCAAAGACAATGATCAAAATGTCAATTGAAACTTGTAATTTTTCCCCTCTTGGTTATTATTTGGGTAGTGAGTAATTCTCTATATGTCATATTTGGTATCTATGTAGATCTATTCCCCAAAATATTTTAATACTAGCACCAAGTATGTCATATCACATTAAATCAGAAGAAATAAAAATCATGGAAATTATAAACAGTGTCAAAAGATCAATTAGAATTTACTCTGAGTAAAAGTTCTATGTCGAAATCTTTATGAATGCCAACAATTTAAAAATCCATTTATCCTTAAATTTTGTTAAATATCACTTGCAAAATACTGCATACTGGCATTTATAGACACCTGCACCTGACAAAATAATATTTCATTAATTTGTTTTTTTAAATAGAAATATTGAATTGTGAACATTAGAAGTTTTAATGTAATGTTTACAATATATTAAAGTATAATGTAGGATATAATGTAATATATGCAACTTGCAAAGCAAGAACCTTTATTATATATTTTTAGGTAGCTGCATTTGATGTCATAAAATAATAAGGGATAAAATCCCTTGCCTTTATTTGATGTCATAAAATAATAAAGGCAAGGGATAAAATAATAAAAATGTCATAAAATAATTTTATGACATTTTAAATTCCCTTTTCATTAAAATATGTAAATTTCAAAAATATATGATCTTATAAATATTTTCATAATCCCTTAAGTACAAGAAAAAGGGCATTAGATGTAAATGGCCTATTTAAAATTATTATTTACTCTTAATATCTATTCAAAAGCAATTAATATATTTACAATTCATTATTATACGTATAATGGAATCGGGAAGTCTTTTCTTCAAATTTATTATCAGGCAGCATTATTCAAATTGATTCACGATTTTAAGTTATGAAAATACTTAAATAGTGTATATTGTTACCAAGAACACCAGAGTATACAAAAAATTTCAAAATTCTAGCATAGCAAGGAAGCATCTGGGATAGAGGATTCAACTTCACTTGCTTAGCTCAAATTTTGAAGTTAATGCATAATCTAATTTTAAAATGAATAAAATCAGTGACTAATTATTTTCTTCCAAGATAAAAGCAACAACAATAACCAAACAATATACAATTTATCTCATTATTTTCAACAACAGGATATTAGGAAGAATTTATCATAAATCAAGACTTAAATTTTTTTTTTATCAATGGTAATTTATTGAAGGATTATATTCTTAAATTATAACTTATAGAAACAGAGAGAAAGCTGAAGTTTAATAAACCTTGGTCTTGAATATCATACAAACAAAATATACTAAAATCAATCTAAGTTTCTTACTAATACAGGCAACATATCAGATATAACTCACCTCCACATTTATGGTAGTGTAATTTGGATGTACAGGCAAAGTAGTGGTTTCATTAGTAAAACCAGCATAAGAATCATTATTCCAAAGCATTACAGTATGAGGTTTAAGTTTCTGAGAAAAACCAAAGCCATTAGTAAAGCAGAGTTTTGCAAGCAGCATAAGCATTTAGTAGCATTATTAGAAGCACAAACAAATTTTAGCAGAGAAGCAGGATGTAAAGTCATGTAGTAAAAATCAATAAATTTATTAGTAAATTAATCAAACCTCCATAAACTATCAATTTATTGGACATGCAACAGTAATGTTCTAGGCAGGAAGATGAAAAATGTAGAGAACATCAATTTCAAGATTCTACACAAATTGAATGATTTTAATATAAGAGCTAATATATTTAAAGTTTAAAATATTTTTAGGAAATTAAAAAAAAGTTTTATAAGGATTATTTCAAAGTTAATAAAGAATTTTCTTAACCCATATTGTTTATAATGACTATTTTTTGAAAGCTTTTCACCTGTAGAGAAGGCAAGAAAATATCTTAATCTTTTCATGCACTCACAGAATCAGAATAAATTAACTGCTTATCTTTTTGTTATAATTTCAAAAAGAAACCATACTCGTAAATGGAATTTTACGCAAAATTATTCTCGTCATTAATGGACATGGTCATCTAATTCCTTTTCTTAGTCCCATGAGAGCAGATTTTGATTAAAAAATTTACCTCTCTGTATTATTTAATTTAAAAATAACTTTCCATCAATTTTTTTATTTTAAAAATTTACTCTTTATGAATTAAAATAATTTATACCTTTAATTGCTATTTAATACTTGATTTTAGCATTTATATTCATGCATGCATATACTGTTAAGAAGGATAGTAATATTACAAAGAAATATAACATCAGCAATTTTAAGTATCATGAGAATATAAAGGGTTAAAAATAACAAGGCATTAATGTCAAGCTTAGTTAGGATTATTAAAACAATTAATTAATAATCTTATAAACCCTATCAGAATTGTATCAGAAGCTTATAACCCAATATTTTTCTCCCCAACTTACCAAATCGAGGGGAGGGGGAGAAATTAAATACTTGATTCCTATCTTCAGTTTCTCAAAGCTAAATAATTCAATTAAAACACATCCAAAAATGAAAAAAGTGGAAGGATTACTTTTGCGATTAATAATCCAAAATATAATTCTTGGATTAATTTAGCAAATGGAACCAAGCCATTAAATACCTTATTTTTAGTTTCTGCAGGAATATCTGAGACTCCTAATTCATCACCATAGTAAAATAATGGTGTGCCTTTAGAAAATGTTGCAATCATATGAATAGCATCAACTAAATCACTTCCAACACGATCTTTTAATCTTGGCACATCTTTATTTCCAACCTGTAAAAGATGAATTTATAGTCTTTATCTTCATTTCTCAGTTATATTTAAAAGCAAAAGAATATAACAAAATTATAATTAAGAAGAGAACTTTTCTAGTTTTACCATTAATGTTGGCCATCCGAATGATGGTACATTCTTAATCCACATATCTAAATGGTGTTTGAGTTCATCTCCTGTGATAAGTTCATTTATTTCAGTGAAATGAGTATTGTAGGGCAATTCTGCCAAGGCATATGTTTCATTACCATAATACAACATGGTAGTGTTCATTGAACCAGATGTTTCTGCCATCAGGATTCTGAAATAGGGAAAACATGTTCCAATTAAAATTCTATTATAACTTTGAAAGACTTTTGAGCAATGCAATATAATCTTAATTTCAAGTAGTACATATGCAGTTTTTAATTAGAATATTTAGATATAAGAGAGCCAATATTATAGAGATCAACTAAATTTTGTACAGTATATTATTTTGATACATATGTAACATAAAAAGGCAATTACTTTCAGATCTATGACAAAATTTCAATTAATTTCTTCATTAAAATTGTAAAAATTTTAAACAGAAAAATATTTTAGTTTTCATATAGAGAGAAAAAGTTGCATTGGAAATTATGAGAAAGATATCTTCTTATTTGTGTCCTAAAATTCTAGGATTAAAAACTATTAAACTAGGATCCTATTAAACTAAACTAGGATCCTATTAAACTAAAACTAAACTAAACTAGGATCCTATTTCAAATAATAGATTCATTTAGAAAGACTTTTTAATCTAAATGAATTCTTATAAATGATTGAAATTTATGGTTATAACTCGAAATAATTAAATAAACTCTGAACAGGATCATAAAAATTACATATAACTGTTCCGAAATTCAGGTTACTACAGACTTACTTTGGCAATGTAGAAGTAGTGAAGTTAGTAATGATATGTTTCCAATCTGCAAACAATCCCAAGTTTTCAGGTTGATCAACTGTGTATATATGGTTGATTTTATTGTATTCTCTCTAAAAAAGTTAATTATAAGATTAAAATATACAAATAATTGATACATTGTTTGTTTATAGACCCAAGTAAAAAATAAACTCAAAATTACAATAAAGAAAATTTGAATATCATGAAAATTCTTTGAACACGATATCAACATTTTAATCAATTTAACAATAAATATATTGAATTGGATAAAATAAAAAAATATAAAAAAAATTACAGTATTAAAATTTTTTATTTATGCTATTTTTTTGGAAAAAGATTTATCCTTGCACTTTGATTTCTTTATTTATACTACTTAAAATCCTTACTTTTAAGCTAGACTGGACATTTCTGAAACTGTTTTCTTAAACTAAGTTCCCTGCTTCAGTTGTATGGTTTTTCTATGTTTCGCTATTACAACTGTGCATTACATAAAAATGTTATTCTGCACGAGAAGTGTTACGTCAATGAATAAGCCAAAATATTTACAATTGTTTATCCTAAATTTTAAAAGAGCAATTTTTTTTAATTGCTTTTAAAGCAAGGTTCAAAACTATTACATCTGTTATTAATATTGTATCAAGCAAATTAAAAACTGATGTTTCATGGCTCAAAATTAATTTTTGATAAATTCACAGACTTTAAAAGTAGATCCTTAATATTCTTGAACCTAAATCTAATAAAAAGACTTTGCATTTTATTTATTACTTTCTACCCAACAGATATGTGCATTATCCAAAATTTTTCCCAAAAACTTTTATCAAGTTTTATGCTTTTTTGATAAGCAAAATCTACCCATTTTTCGGCATTATATTAGAAATCCACCAGGGTACTTAAAAAGCATTTAAGAAGGTATAGATATAAATTTCATTCTTTTGCATAAAAAAATAATCTAAACTGCATGTTAAATGTTTAGTTATTCTATAACATACACATTGGAGTTTTCATTACCTTGTACTCCCTCTGTCCCAAATTAGTTGCTACATTTAAATACTTTTGTACTGATTATTGATTCTGATGATTTTATGATTTTGTTTGAACATTTTTCAGAGATTTCAGGGTGCTGTGCTATCAATCAACAACATTTACTTACCAAGCATTCGCTGCATAAATCAGTACCAAGTTAGTTTAAAAAATCCAAGTTTTGAGCACTCTAAAGAAACGCCCCATTTTGTAAGGACTCTTCCCACAATTGCATAAAACTATATTCTATAATAGCTAGTGAATCGTGAATTCATTAGGAAAAAAGTGATCTTTCTTGCACAACGGTGGTAGAGTCCTCACAAAATGGGGCATGCCTTAAGAAAGTGCAAACCCTGTAAATTTGCTTCGAAAAATTCGTCTCAAAATAAGTGCTACATTTGTGGAAAGTAAAAAATGAGATTGAAAATACCAGGTTGTGATAATTTTAATTGATATTTAAGGAATTTCTTGCAACATAATATAGCTTCGGGTTTACATGCCAGGTATCGTGGAAGATGATTTTGACAACGAAGTTTTTCCTTATTGAGATGGGTTATTTTGTACGAGTTGCCTCCGCCTGACATCATACTGTTTTCCATACATGTTTGTAAAGTTAAAAATACATTGTCAAGCTTTTCTACTTCTATATTTTGGAAAGCGACTTCAACAGCATCAATTAGGTTGTCAATATTCTTTGTGAGCATCTGATGTTGCAATGACTGTATTGTGTTAAAAAACCCGAGATCAAGTACATTGAAATCCGGACTATTTGGAGGTTGACATTGTAGTTGCAAGTTCCAGCTATCTTTTGAACATTCTTCTGTGATAATGGGATCATCCACTGCCAAATGAGGCTTGGCATTGTCCTGTTGTATGTATATAGGACTCGATTTTTCACTACTTGGAAATTTTTCACGTATAGCTGGCATAACTTTTTCTATAATCATTTTTCGGGTTTCTTCTTTATTAACAATTTCTACAACTTTTGTCACAGCAGTTCCTTTTGGATGATTTTTTGAGTTTCTTTTTGCACTTTCTGAATAAACAAAAGGCCACATTCCAATTTTTCCGTCAAACATTTCATTTCTATTCGAGTCCCATCTTGGTCTTGCCACCGCTGCCATAAACATTACTTTAGTAATAAACCTTTTGCTTTTGCAATGCCTCGAAGGTTCAGGTTCATCCAGGGTGATGTAAAAGGAATTGCTGGTTTTCGTAATATAAAACCATTTTTCATCGATATGAACCCGATCCAACATTTCCGAAAAGCATCCATTACTTTTAACATGCTGCAAGCAAAATCGAATTCTGCCGAGTTTATTTTTGTCTGTCAGACTTGGCTCAATGGTGGATGAAATACGCTTCAAAACTTTTCCCTCCTTTAGAATCCTGTGTAATGTTGATTTGGGAATACTAACAGCACACGATAAACTCCGCAGTAGTTGTCTTTGTTTTAATCGGACATCTTTGATTTTGCCCAATTGCTGAGAAATTTTTTTTTTTCCTTCCACATTTACCAATTTTTTGTGAACTTACATTGTACATTTCCTCTCCATTTATTTTTGATGTCTTTGCCTGCTTCCACAAACGAGATATTGTACTACGATGAACATTAAATTTAATCGCTGCAGCATTTATAGCACCATGGCTTAGTTTGTCATTTTTCAAATGTTGCAGTAAAAATTGAAATACAGCGTTACGCTTCTTATCATTCACTTCCTGCTTTAGGGTATTTTCTAAATTACTATTTATACTTTACAATTATCGTCGCATTACTTCTCATTCATATAATTTTACATTCGAGTTAACATTTATTCTAACACCTAGTATACCGTCTTATATTCATTATAGTATTATAATTTTACTGATAGCTACTTACTAAACTGCATCAGAAGTTATTTATGATTCCACCTACTTGAAATGTAGCAACTAATCTGGGACAAAATTTTCGACTTAAATGTAGCAACTAATTTGGGACGGAGGAAGTAACAAATTTGTCAAAAGTGTAAAATTTTACACAATATGCTTTTTTTTTTGTGCGAGGCTCTAGAGAAGCATCTAAATGCAAGTAATAATTAGAATTTAAAAAATTACATAAAAGTTCCAAAGTCAAGAAAACTAAACTTACTTTACTCTGGGATTTAACGGTAGCTACAGGTTCATCCCGTAAATCAGCATCCTCGACTAAATGACTAGCTGCAACAACTTTGAAGCCATCCACACCCTTTTCAAGCCAGTGTTTGATAATATCCTAGAATAGAGTCAAGTGAGAATTAAGTCAAATCCAATACAATAATCGTTTTTAAAAATGATCAAATAGTCTTTCTATACTATTGTATTCTGCAAGTCTTCAAATAAATGTAACTAAAATTATTAAATTAAATACATTTGTTTTTATAGTTATATATAACGCGAGACTATTTTATAATTATCTTTTTTTATAAAGATAAATTTTTAAAGAACATCTGTTATATATATATATATTTTTTAAAAGCCAGTACAGGCTAAAATATGAAAGTTTTAAATTCAAACTTCAATAACCAGCTAAGTATAATATTATAATGGAAAAATTGCATCCCTATAAAATTTAATGCAATGCTGATTACACATCAAGGGCTTAAAAACATGCCACTAAAACAGATTAAATAATCTTTTCAAGAACATGCCAGTCTTTTCTCATATGTATGTAACTGGTTTACATTGGTTTTAAGAATTAACATTCGGAATCTATAATTTTACATTGACATGAAATACAAAAATTTATGTACTTAATAGCAACAATCATAATTTTACTCTTTTATGGATAAAAGGGTCAAATTAAAAGTCAGATTCTGTTTAAAAGATGCACGCAAGTTTCATTAATAAATCTGACATTATGGCCAGCCACCTTCTCCTTAGTGTGAAAGTTTCAAGATATACTAACTGATATACCATCTTCATTATAATCTATATAATATAAATAATATATCTTCTCAGAATTAAGCAGTCCTGTATGTTTCAAATTAATGTAAAAGCATAAGCTTTTTTTAAAAAAAAATTATAAAAACAAATTTACAAACACTTTATTCTTAATACTTTACATATCCCGAAGAAATTAACTTTAATATAGAAATAGAAATTAGATTTATTGCATCTTTTGTTCATTAGAAATGAAAGCGTTTGCTTAATAGTTATTTAATTGATTCCCAAATTTTAATTTTAAATCTATTTTGCAGTTAATATATATATTTGTTTAAAACTATATATATCAACAAGTTGACATCAGCCATCACTATTCAATGAAATAAATTTCAATTTAATAAAGCATTAAATTAAAATAAAATTAACCAACTTTTAAATGAACAACCAATTTTTTTTTGGATACTCGTTTTAAGATAATGACTAGCCATAATATTTTAGAAATGATATATCTTCAGTTTGATTAATTGATACATTACTTTGATTGAAACTAATTATACAGCATTGATTTGAAATAATTTTTAAACCAGCTTACCCTTAATTCTTGCTTCACAAGTTCATTTCTCAAATTGAGGTCTGGAAGATTTTCCCCAAAAGTATTGAGATAGTACTGTCCCCTCTCTTTGTTCCATGTCCAAGCAGATTCACCATTAATATTCAACTATAAATAAAATTTATCAAAAAAAGTTGTTAAAAAGAAAGCAACTTAAATATTAACTTAATATTTCAACACTTTTATTTAAGTCATGACTTGAATCAAATTACTGTCGAGCTAAAATTCTATTTCAATCTTATATAATTAAGTTATTTTAACTCTAATTGCCAAAAACAATAAATGAAGTTGCTTTTAATGTTTTAAAGCAGCAAAATTTTCCCCATAAACAAAAATATTTTATATTAAAGAACAAAATTTATTCTAGCTTTACTTTTAATTATAAATAAAGAAAAGAAAGTATTAAACATTAATATAGGTTATTTTGGAATAATCTGTATAAAAAAATCAGTTATCAGTTTAAAAAAAATGTTAAAATTTTACTTAAAAATAAACTCTATAGGTAAAAAAATTCAATAAATGATATCTGAAAGATCATTTTCAAAATGGGATAGGTCAAATATAATGAAAAATGAGATTTCTCATTATATTGTTCTACATACCTGGCTAGCTTTAAAAGTATATAAATTATAGTTCACAAAAATCTAAATATTTTAAAGCAAAGCAATTTGCTTAATATTCTAATGATAAATTTTTCTTTACCCAGTTATTTGGTGGAGAAGATTTATCAGCAGCTGGAGCATCAGCCCAAACATAGAAGTCTTTATATGGCTCCTGACCTTCAATACTGGCAAGGAACCATTTATGTTTATCACTGGAGTGATTAGGAACAAAATCAACCACTAATCGAATATCTATATGGAAATGATAGAAATTCTCATTAATAAATGTGTCTAAATAAAAGGCTATTTACAATTTTCAAATGATTTGTAGAGTGTACTGGACAATATGATAATTATATATTTAAAAAACATCTTTTTTGAAGTATAACTATATATAATATATATACTTGTATTTACATATTATATAGAATACAAGTAAAGTCAAAATTATATATGCAAAAGCTTCATTAATTTTTAAAAACTACATCTTTCCATCAAGTGCAGATATGGCAAGAAATGAAATATTAAAGCTTTAGAGATTTATAATAGCTTCAACCTAGTCCAAAAAATATTGCATTAAATTCTTACTCTATTATCACCCTTATGATGGGAAGTTTGTTTCATTAATTTTAAGTCCCTAGAACTATAATTTAAATAATTAAAAGATTTTTTTGGCAAAACACAATATTTTAAAAGGTTTAACTGTAATATCTAGATCTGGTATATCTACAAAGAAACAAATAAACAAACCCTAAACAATGAATATTTCTGCAGATTTCTTAATTATGAATAAATTTTAAGACAAAGTGTATATAGTTTTTATTTATTAACACAGTATAAACAGATTAAGAGTAATTCCTATCAAAACCAGATTTCTTTTCTGAATATTTCTAGAATTCTGATCTGAAGCCAAGAACTAAAATTCAAGAAGCATTAAAACAGATAATTACAAATTTGTTTAAAATATATATTTATGTAATCTAGGATAAAAATATTTAGCAATAGTATATAAGGTATAAAATAACCAGAAGCACCTCTAAACTACTTAAATTAATAATTTTTTTTTTAAGAGAAAGAAATTTTGGTTAAAACAAAAAATAAGGTTCTACTTGATAAGAAAAAAAAAAAAAAAAATGGGTACTAAATTAAGAAGAAACAATCAAGAGTCTGATAGAGATCATGCTTTTTAAGGTAAGGTTTGATTAAATTTGTTGAAATGTTAATTAAAATAATATCCAAGTTCTTTTAAACATATTCAAGTTATGTATTCAATAATTATTCCATATTACTAAGTATTCACAAATTTTGAATCTTATATAAAACAGCCATATTAATATATGTATATATTAAAGATCCATAATTTTATATTCATATTTTCATTAAATAAATATCAAATTTGTCCAAATATTAATAGAAAAATGTGTTTAATAGGCGCAAGACAATTTTGAACATTATAATGCAATTTATAATAGGAACTAATAAGCCTACAGTTATACCAGAATGAAGGAATAAACCTTGTATTCTTATCTTACCCTTTTCTTTGAGTTGCTGAATAAGTTCATCAAAATCAGCCAAAGATCCAAATCTGGCATCAACCTCATTATGATCAACAATGCCACCATCTTCAGATTTGTAAAATGCACTCAACATCAAAGCATCAACATGCTGTTCTTTGAGGTAGTCCAATTTAGAAATAAGGCCTATAAAAAATAGATGAATGTTAATTTTCTTGACCACAAATGGGAGTTAAATGACAGTTTTTCTAGCTATATAAATTTTTAGGTTAAGTCCTAAATATTAGCAAAATCAAATTCCCACCATCATACAAACAAAATGAACAAGGGGAAAATAAAATCTCATTAATGTCCTTTCATAGCGACTTTTTAAATTACAGACAGAACATCCTTAAAATTAAATATTTCTTCCCAAATCAAGTAAAATTAGAATTCAGTGGAATTTAAATCATTTGTAATGTGATGATACAAGTCTCTTCTGGATATTTTATTTGCATCTTCCTTAAGCTTATTTGCCAATAAATTTTTTCTAAAAAAAAGTCCGATTTTTTTTTCTTTTATTAAGAATAAATTAAGTTGTCTTAACTTAATGTTTTAAGATTCAGACAATAAAACCCTTGCAAAAAATTGATAAATTTGAAACCGCTTATTTGTTTATACATTTTACAATCAGTTTAAAAAGGGGGGAAATCCTTCAGTTTTCTTACTTATAATACTCTTATTTTTTAAAAAAATTTAACTTTAAAACAATTAAAAAAATTAATTCGTTGCCGCTTTTTAAGGTAAAGTAATTATTGTAAAGAGCGAAAATACACGCACACACACACACTAAGCATTAATCAATTAACATAAAATAATTATTCAGGGTATTTTTTTCAAAATCATTTTTTTTACTATCATTTTTACAATCAATGTTTAAGCGAGAACAGAAGAAAAAGGAACGGTGAGACATTTTAAAACATTTTCCAGCAACCCCAAATATTAATCTTTGGTCAGAAGATATTTGTAAATGTAATATATCTTTACAATTAAAAAAATAACAGAAAAGAGGACCATCTGACCTTTTATGTCTCCCACTCCGTTTCCATCAGAATCTTGAAAGGTTTCAACATCAACTTGATACATTGCCGCTTTCTGATACCATTCAGCAGTAGGTGCAGGTGGGCACCTAGGTGCTTGGATAATTATTATAACAGCTCCTACCAGCATTCCAATCCATGCTACCCAGAAAAGGATGAAGAGAAACATGCGAAGCCTCACCCAAAAAGGCTCGTTGGCGTATTTCATCAGCTCTTCTTTGCCCATTCCTACGGTTGTTTGTGCAACATGGATGTCGATTTTAGCATCGCCATTTTTGCCATCCAAATTGACAGAAGTGAACTTTACTTTTGAGGGATCATTTGCAGTTAACTTCTCTTTAGCTGCTGCCTCATCGTCCATGTCTACTTCTTCATGTTGGTCTCCGCCATTACAAGCAGCCTGTTCTGAATTTTTATCCATCGTTGAATTTCCAGTGGAAACAGTCGAGGACCCTAAAAAACAATTATTGTAATGTAGACTAAAAGTTAAAGCAATTATACTTGGTAAAAGACAGGTTACTATGTAACAACGCAAGAAAGAAGGGAACAACAAAAATTTACATACGATCTCCGAGACTGAACTGAACTAAATGAAGCTGCCACGCAGTTGCCAGATCTAGAATCTGAAGGAGAGATTCAGAAAGTAAAAGCCGTATTACTGCGCATGCGCTGCTTACAAAATTAATTCATTTTCTTGCATATTTCATAATTATTAAACTTTTAATTTGAAATTTCAATGCAAATATTATAATATTCTCCATTTTTATGAAAAAAATTAGGTTTTATATAGTTTGTTTCGAAGGAATTGCAAATCAGGGCATGCATTCAGTATTTACTCCATTGATCCAGATACCGCCCGACTTCCTTATTTTATTTATTTTTAGTGCCGTTTTATCATTCTCTATTAGTAGTAGGGTGCAAAAAGAGCAGGCGGCTGATGGTGAGACGGGGTAATTCTGATTGGTCAGTGGTTGAATTTTTATTTCAAGTTTTTCATGACAGGTAACTTTACGGCAACTGAATAATTTTTAACAAGGAATACAGAATTTCACAGAAAAAAAAAGGGAAATGGTGAAAGAAGAAAACGTTGATGAATTTTCTTAACATTTTCTGAATGATGCAATCTTTTTGCGTGTTACTGCAGCTATAGAGGAAAGCAAGGAAACCAAATGGCGGTTTTAAAAGATTTATGGTTGGATCGACATCTGCATGATATTTATAAGGGATGCGATACAGAAAATAGAGCAATCAGTTGTCAATTTTCTTGTGAGATAAATAATTTGTTCTTTATTTAATATATATTATGTGTAATAAAAAAAATTGCAAGATAATTTTAAATTCATATTATTTAATTTAAAAAATTCCTCCTATAATTTTCCCCCCTAATGTATGATTATTTCATTATTATTATTATTATGTCAATTAATATTAATATTTTAATTTCATTTCATTTCTAAAAATACGAAAATTTTTTAAGGTTTCTAGATTGAGATTCAAATAATATTGCATTTTCTCCCCTATAATATTATTAATTTTATTTAAATATATTATACTTATTGAAGAACTAATAGCTTTGTTTTTGAACATGTACAAAACTCATCAATATTTAGAAAAATAAAAAAATTCGCTATTATGCAATTTTATTTTCTTGCGTTTGGCATAACTTGCAATAAAAAAATATTTTAATAAAAAAATTTTACCTTTTTGTGTATTTCCGTCTTCTGACATACTTGAATTGCATACATTAACTAAATGCTCTATTTCGAATTTTAACTCACATTCAAAGATTTTAAATCAATTTTTTAGAAATCACTTAGTGTTTCCCCCCCTTTCTACTACATAACAGTACTAATAAAAGAACACTTAATTCTTGTAATAAATGGTTGCCTTATTACTTTAATGTCGATAAAGAGGCGTTATTCTTGATTATCATCTTCGATATTGTTCTAAAGTTGATAAAGAATAATTTTATCACTGAATTCATTGTCAAAGATCACTAGAGTACTCAAAAACTATTTTACGTAACAAATTATTGATAGCGGACTTCATTGATTCTTTTGTTTATTAGCAATTATTCACACTTTCCTATTTCATGCCGAATGAACACTTGATTTACAGAATTAGCAGTTTTACTAGTATAATTTTCCCTAATTAGTATATATAGCAGTATCATTTTCCCTAATTAGTATATATAGCAGTATAATTTTCCCTAATTAGTATATATAGCAGTATAACTTTCCCTAATATTTTTAAGCTTAATTTCACCATAATCAATTAATTTATTATTGGGTAAATGTATCTTTATATAAGGTAGGATATATTTGGGTTTTTTTATTAATAAATTTATTTCATTTTTTTTCTTGTATTAGTGTGATCAAGATAAATCCCATTATAGAAAGATTCGTTTCAAAAATTCGGAAAAATTTTTTTTTGAAACAAATAAAAAAAATTTTGGACTTCATTTTTCGCCTTTTAGGAAATCTGTTTTTCCCCTCCTTATACTTGTTTCCTTTAGATTTAAAATCGCTAAATTTGTTATATTATTCTTTTGCACTCGGTTGGTGCCTCTCACTCACCATCATTTTGCCGTTTTATTAATTTTCCAATTTTGATTGTTAAAAACGTCGACAGAATGGTAAAAAGATGTAGAATAATTTTTCAAAGAAATTCGATTTAAGATATCCGACTACGTACCAAGGAAAACTTTTGAAAAATTTGGATTTTTTAAAAACTGTTTATGGTTCTTAGATGTATTGTCAACAATAAACACTATAAACACAAAAACATTATTTGAAAATGTACTATGCATATATACATATATGTATATATTTTGAGAAATGGGGAAAATGAGTAGTAAATTTTAATGAAATTGAACCAAAACGTTTTGCACCCTATACAATATTGTAATGCAGCAATATTTTTTTTCTATGCACACAAGTTGTAGAATATCATGATGAATGAAATGAACCAAAATCTAAGAAACATTTTGAGATGCAAAGAAGTTAGGGGTAAAAAAATGCGTATATAAACATTTTTTCCATAAATTTGCAACTTTATTTTTCTAAAAACATCTATAAATGAAAAAGTATTACATCAACAATGAAACTTTTTCTTATTTCCCATATTATTTAAAACACTAGCTGAAATTTTTACCTAAAAACTTATAATATTAGTTTTTGAGATATCATGTTGACGGTGGAGAATTTTTATAAAAATGAAAGTTTTGAGAAAATTGAAGTTAAAAGACAAATTTTAAATAAAAAATACGTGATTCCAGAGGATAGGTTAGACCTTCCTTTTCTCAGAAAAGATTAACTGTTTTGGAAACAGGCAAGTCTGAACTACAAAAAATAATAATATTTTAAAAAATCGCCAATGTGGTCGATAACCATTGTTTTTAACGTAGTCGGATACCTTAAAACATTTATGTATATTTATTTTTCAGAGAAATAAACAAGTCTTTATATTAGGTAAATAACTGTACGTCGAATTATTTTTCCGATTGTAAAGGGTCAATATTTACTGGTTTTAGTTGTGTCTATTTAATACCTAAGAAACTTGAAAATCTTTCGAAATTTTAACCTAATCCTGGCTGTTTTAATCATAATTTATTAGTTCTTATCTCCTATCTGCTTAATCTGCTGAATTACAGATCGTCATTAGCCCAATTTCGAGCTACTAATACATATATACCCGTACACACAGACATATAGGGAATAAATAAATAAATAATGCTAATAGGCTTCGAATTTCCAGATGTGCAATTCTACGTTAGAACGAAGTATCGTATAATTAGCATTTATCGTGAATAATTTGACATTGTAATTTAATTCGAAATGTAATTTAATTCGAAATATCTGATATGTCACACTGCTTCGTAATACAGCGTTTAAGTGGTTAAATGATTGATTCAAGTCGACAGAAGAAGCATCGAATGACAGAAATCTAAATTTATTTCTTCCTAGTACGTAATCTGGGCTGGGTATAGCTGTTCTTCAGCGAAATGGCATTGACTCAGATCGACTTTCCGGTTTAGCTTGCAGAAATGGAAAGAAAAAAAATATATATAAATCATCGTTTGCTTGACTGGATAATATGTAAGGTAAAGTAAGTAACACGAATCGAATACTTGAGTAAATAATTTTCAAATACTTTAAATGTTTAGAAAAAAATCTGTAAAAGTAATCATTTTATTAAAACATTTTGAGAAGAAAAAAAAAAAAAAAATACAGACTTTAAGATAAACAGGAAATACTAATTTGCACATCATTCGTCAAGATTTGTTCTTCCTGGTTTTTGATACTTCAAACACATTCTGAAATTCAGTTTCAGAATGTGTTACGGTTTTAATTTCAGGGTTTTCTTCTTGAAATTAAAAAAAATGATGATGTGTGATATATAATTATTGGCGATATATAATTATTGTTGTATAAATGCAAAGAACCTAAATGCATCATTAACCAGCGGGAGTAGTCTCCCTTAAACTATACTCTCGAATAAAAGCGTCGTCTGACCGTGGTTCAAAATTACAAGGTCCGTCCCCAAATAGCCCTAGTGTTGCTTTACAGCGGGGCGTTAATATAACTAAACTAAACTAAACTAAACCAAACCATACTCGAATAAAAGTAACTCCCAGTGAAAGCCTTGCTCAGTTTAGTTAGATTATCATTCTGTTTTAAAGCAACACAAGACATATTCTCGGACCGACCTGGTAATTTCGAAATCCTCTCAGATAACGAGGACGAAACCTGAGCTGGCACTCCCTCTCCAAACTACTACACCACACCAGTGTAAGGATGCTTGGTCCCGACGGATTTAAAGTGCACCAGAAAAGCTTACAAGGAAGTTCTTCAGTGGTAGCAGGTCTCGAACCCGAAACCTTACCACCAGGCCACCACTCTCCAGAAATCACCTTGGATTAATATTTTTACTTAATCTTTCGTGTCATCCTTGACGAATTATTATTTGATATCTAATTCCTGGCATGCTGTTAATACTGTACGAAGGCTTACTTTTCGATTTAGATGCGTTTTCCCAACAGAATGAGACAAAATTCTTATACAAAATCACATGCAAAATTTGATGTAACTAAGAGATTGTGTTTTTGAATACCGCATATACAGGTTCCTAAAAGTACAAACTGACATCTGTACTTTTAGGAATCATCCCTTTTGTATTTCGTTTGGCATCCAAACCTTACCCTTGCACCCCTTTTTTTTTAATTCGTACAAAATTTGATTGATATCTAGATTTCAGATATTAATTCTGTGCATCAAATTTTATTTCTTTCGTTTATAGCTATTGTGTTAAATAACACTCGAATTTGCGGACAGACAGATTTCCTCGGAGAAGAGTTTGCTCAAAGTTTTATAGAAATCTGCAAATTTGGTATAGAGACTGTATACCAAATTCCATTCACTTAGATCAAAGCGTTTTTGAGTTATCTTTGTCATAGACAGACAGACGGACAATTTCCAGAAATGGATTTTTTGAAAAAATTCAGAGAGGTTTGAAACATGAAAATTCGTCAAAATCTCGAGTTTGAATTTTTCGATGATTACTGTACTTTTTCTATAAATTGCTAAATGTTAATGTGATGAACAAAGCTGTGGCAGAATTTCTAAAGGCTATATTTTTCATGCATAGAACATTTTACTGAAAACATAAGACTTCAAACAGCTATAAAGTTTCTGTTTTATTATTTCAAAATCTACTGTGAACCGGAGTGAGACTCTAAGATGGCCGAAGCTTGTCCATCACTGTGTCATATGATCACAAATAAAAAATATTCTAATCGCCGAAAAATTCCATTTAGAAATTTTAATGTATTCACGTCATACACCACACTGAGACAGAAAACTTTTGGAAGTATGTTTGTCAGTCGAGGAATACGTTTATGAAAAAAATCAATTGACTAGATGGATGAAATCTCGTATGTTATTTTTCAATTGAAATTATCGGTTTCTTTAAAGTAAAGTTATATAATCAGTAGTGTAAATCCAAGTCAAATTTTAGATTAACTATTCAATGAATTTTCATTTATGGAAAAATTCAATTAACTGGTTGGATGACATTTTGTGTATTATTCTTTCCACTGCGAAAATATAAGGCTATTTAAGGTTCTTCTAAGGTGCTTTAAGATTTTAAGGTTCTATAATCAGAATTGTAAATCTGAATTAATTTCCAACTAATTCCAACGAGCTAATTAATTAAGAATTAACAATCTAGCAAAGAAGCAACTACTAATTTTTTTGCTATTTCAATCTTTTGGAAAATGGTTTGTTTTATTTTTTTACTAATCACATTTCACGACCAGATGGTTTTCTTCTGCAGATATTGATTGCATTTATTTTCAATTAAAACTCTTGTGGATAATATAATGTTTATGATTCAGCCAACAAATTATGTTGTATCAATATGTTATATGATGGAATATATACTATGTTCGATTGAAAAGCAGTCCCATGACATCGTAATGTTATTAAGAGCGCAACTGCAGACATATATCTTGTAATTTTCATATTACAATAACTTTGCTTTTTTAATCTTCATGTAAATTATATAAATATTAAACAGAGTTCTCCTTCCTTAGCTTTGAGCAAAGGAAAAAGATCATTCATCAAAATATTTGATGAAACAATAATTGCGGATTGAACCTGAAGACAATAAAGTAATCATTGATTGAAAGTTAGGGGAAAAAAAATTTCCTGGACATTAAATGCTACAATTGAAAATATTATTTAAAAAATTTTACTAGGATTAATTTTTATGTTAATTATTTTTGTGTTACAATATTTTTGGAAGTTATAGTTGAAAAAACTTCAAAATTTTGCTTAATTTTTAATTAATTAAAAAAATTGCTTTGAAGTGCATATTTTCATCTTTCAATGCATACATACTATATAGCATGTTGATAGCTTTAGCTTAAACTGATTGATCTACAGAGCATAAACTCCCATATAAATACACACATCATCTTTATTACTAGCATTATATATATATATATAATCATAAAATTATTAAAACAATCAAAACACATTTCTTGATCAACAAAATTAAAACGAAACCAAATAGGTCGAAATCGAAATTAAAACTCAATTCAGAATTACACGCTAAAAGTTCACAAAATGAAAGGTAAATGAATAAGAACCAATTAATGTAACAAATCCACAATACTATATTCAAAGAATTATTTAAACGAAACAGAAACAGAAGTAACTACGGAAACGAAACCAAAACCGGAATCGAAACTAAAAATCATTACTGATTAAA
>JAPMOQ010001578.1:4596086-4618586 GCA_026543055.1 Argiope trifasciata | reverse complement strand
GTATAATTGTCTACATCCCTATCTATTTCATTATATTTATTTTATCAGTATGATGTTCATAAAACCGATTGTCTGCTTAACACATTACAGGCGGGGGATCTTGACTTCAGTACGCTAGGTAATGCGGGTCAAGTCGTAGTACTACGACTCCTGCCTTTTATGTGTTAACAAGAAAATTTTTCTGAATAAGATTCCTTGGAACAAAAAGACTGTTTAAAATTTAAATTCATAATTAAAAAAATATATTTATAAACCGAAGAAATAAAATATTATTATTGATATCATTTATATTTTTAAAAAAATAAGAACTAAAAAATTATTTTTTTATTGTATCCGCAAAATGTTTGTTGAATGATTCTTTGAGATATAAGAAATCATGAAGATTATTATGTAGAGCACATAAGATTACAATACCTAACGATTTTGCTTTCAGTTTTCATATTTTTTTAAACAAAAAGATATGCGTTTATAATATTTTTATGAATTGCAGTTTCATCATTTCCATTTTAATTTTAAAACTGAATTTTACGGGTACTAATAGAAAATTTGAGAGAGAAGTATAGTATAATATATTACAATGAACAGAACGGCTTAAGGTCTACGTAATATTATAAATGAATGATATAACAGTCAAAGTTGGAAGCTTAAAAATATATAACTGAAAACCTATTATGACAAAAAGCTACATGTTATGTTAACTGAGTATATAATATATTAACATTACAACATAGTAACATAATATATTAACATTTTAGCTAGCATTGGTACTGGCAAACCAACTGGTCACCAAAAGCGACTAGTATTTTATATAAAGTGGGGACCACGCAATCATATGAAATAAATATATAATAATATACGAATTTTTGGAAGTTTAAAAAAATCAATTGAAAGTAAATAGTTAATATATTTATTTAACAAAATATTTACTGAATTACAGAGATAAACTTACCAATTTACTAAAAGAAGATGCAGAAGAATAGTGGTACAGCTTGGAACTATAAAATGTCTAATACCATCATTCATTTGAAGTATACAAACAGAGATAATTGGGAGTATCATAAAACTGTTTAGAGATTTTGATAAATTTTACGTTTCAGAGTTTCTTAAACTACGGAAAAGAAAAACACGTTTTGTATTATATGCTTACCTGATAGCGAATATCATAACCCTTAAACTCAACCAACTACAGGTACAAAATTTAGTACCTGACATTTGCCCAAATTACCATCAAATTTTATTGAAATCCATTTTTGAGAAGTTGACTGTTCGTTCTTTCACTCCTATGTGACATGAAAATTAAAGTTACCAGATAGATGAAATTCGGCAACAGATTTGTCATTAGAATGATTGATATGAGCCATATTTCACAACGAATTTGTAAAGACTGATTATTTTCGCGTGTATTAAAGGAATAGCTAAAAAATGTAGTGATACAGAGCAATGAAATTTAGCATGCAATTTTGTCATTAAAATTATGAATCTGTATGAAATTTAGGATCCAATTGTCAGAGAGCAGTTGCCCAAATCTTCTCATTTTCTTTCAATATTATAAGAAGCACAAAATGCTCAGTATTGTGTTAATATTAATGAATATCGGGACAGATGTTTCTGGCTTGTTTTATTTCAGTTTCTATTTTAAGGAGAAAAAAAAACCCTGAAATATGAATTAACGGTTGACAACATTATGCACGAGTTTATTGTTATTAATTTTTCAGAGTTAATTTTACGATAGAAAAAAAGACGTAAAGAAAGAAAAAATTAATGTATGTCAAATTAAAAACTCTGAAATTTGTAAAAAACTTCACTACATAAGCAAAAATGAGAAGTTTCAAAATATGCAAAAATTTGATGCTATTACTTCTTCTCTTACAAACCGAGATTTGGCAATTCTTCTGGAGAATTACTTGTGTTGTCACTCCCTGTCGGAAAACTTTATAAACCTAGGCTCTCAAATGAACTTTTGTTTGTACACAAGCTTATTAGTTATACGTAAAAAATTACTTAGTTGTCACTGTTATTTCATTAATTATAAACTGTCTACGTGTATTGTCAATTTCACAAGTGCTGTTCTTTGCGTACGTGTTGCACTGTTGTTATATATGTTTCGTGTTTATTGGAAATTGTTTTTGGAAATAAAGTATCGTTCTCATTCGTCTAACTGTATAACATTCACAATATAAATACAGCAACTTTCATAAAAATTTCATAATTTTGTTTCATCATAATTTACAAGTATTTTAATGACTTTGAGAAGATAGGTCATATACATGCAACTTTTTTTTAAACATAAAACGATCTGAAAAATACAAATTCATTTTTTTCTGGAATTTTTTTAAAAAAATTTACAATTTGCTTACAATTACTTTTGTTTCGCATTTTTAAGAATACATTCTATAAAATAGGACGTAGACGTTTTTTACATGTATAGTTTTTTTTTTATTGTTTAAATCGTAAAAGGAAAACTAACGAATCTTTAATCTATTTTAAAATTATCTTACAAAACCACATTGGAGTGACCTTGAATGTGATATTTTCACAGTGTATCTGTAGTAGTAGGTGGTTACACAGCATCTCAAAATGCATTTGCATAAGAGTAGCAATTTCTTTTGTCGTATTTTAATGCTTTTGTTTAAAGTGACTTGCTTCATGACTGCCGACATGGCATTTTGTAATCAATTTTTCACTCTCTTCGTCATGCTCTCCTTCTCAATAGTACATTAGTATAATTTCATAATAATACATTTTTGATATTTTTAAAAATTAACGATCAATTAATCTATCAATTTAGTTAATACTAGAAAGCCGGAGACTTAGTGTATACCTATATTGCCCCAAAGCAGTCATAATGGCTGCATTGTGAAAGAATAACTAATGTGTAAAGAAATTTGTTTAAAATCAATTTTCAATATTTCTTATGCTATTTACCGTCATATAGCAAGTTATTAGTAAGTATTAACAATGAAAAAATTTACTTCATTTGGAACAAAAAATAATTTATTCATTATTTGTACATTTTAAGCAAATGTAAGTTGAAATCTTTTTATGTGTACATCTTCCCCAAACATACTTTTGACATTTTTCACATATATTTGTTTTGTTTTTGTTGCAAAGTCGTACTTGACAAAATTTTCGTTTGTTAGAATATGTTGTATTTGATGTTTGTGGGTCCTTATTTTCGGATGACAGGCCTGGCATAAAGATTCGAGTGACAAGTAACGAACAAGTGACGGTAATCAAAAAATATATAAACTGTTATACGAAATCGGAGCCGATCTGATTTCATATTATTAGATTGGCCCCGATTTCATAAAAGAAATTTACTCAATTCAATAATAAAAGTCATTTGATTATTTAAAATTTTCCAAGTAGTCAAAATGACTGCTTTTAGACAATACAGTTATAACACATATACATACCGGAAATGAAAGAAGGGGTTAAGCAGTTACAATGATTAATAAACGCATTTATATGTTGTACAAAAAGTCACAAAATTCTAAGAAGCCGTGTCATTATATGCAAAATTGTTTCTCTAACTGAATTCGAAAAGCAGTCAACATGACTGCCTTAGGCAATCTAGTGTTAAATTTGATTCCATGCTACCACTTGAACTGAATTTGAGGCAAACTGGCTTATAGATTCTTTGAGTTTATAATAATGAATTATAAACTCGAGAGTACAACGTAAAAAAAAAAAATTAACTTTTAAAAAATCTGATTTTTTACAGAGATAAAAGTGTTTTTGAAACTTTTTTCTGTCTATCAATCAATCAATTAATTTATTTATCAATTAAATTAAATTTGATTCTATTCCACCATTTGAACTGAATTTGAGAAAAAGTGTCTTAAAGATTCTATGATATATAATAATAATTTATAAATTCAAAGGTAAATCTTGAAAAATTATAAAATTAAGTAATCTAATTTTTTCCAGAGATAAAAGTGTTTTTAAAACTCTTTTAGATCAATCAGTCAATTAGTTGATCAATCGATCAATATGATTCAATGCCACTACTTGGACTGAATTTATGATAAAAATGTCTTATAGATTTTATTATATAATAATAAATTATTAATTCATGTGTAATTAGTAAAAAAAATAATTATAATTTTTTTACAGATATTAAAGTGTTTTTGGAAATTCTTTTTTTATTATATTTATACTTAGACTATTTTTTTCCCCACAGAAGAAAAAAGTTATTGAATTTATTAAATAATGATTTTGTAAATAACTTATGTATTAAAATTAAATGATGTGATCATATTATTCTAAAAAAGACGAAATTAAAATTTTAGCTGATCCAAAATTTTCATATGAAGGCAAAATTCGTCAATACCATTAAAAGCTCTGATGTCTGACGTTGGTTTCATCTAGGATTACGTCAGCTCTGTCGTCAACAGTGAGTCTCCCCCTTCACTTTCTTTTTTTCTCCCCTTTTTGCAAACGAGACACGACAGCGCTGTTTGCGAATGGGAGAGCAGAACATTTCTCCAACTTTATTCTAAAGTAAGATGGGGAACAATCGTATGTTAGGTTTATAAAAGCGTTCGTATTTGCACATCGTTTGATGAAGCCTGAATAATTAACATAATATTTTTAGCTTGGCAATCTTTTTAAAAAATTGTTTGGTGTAAAAATGCTATGCACAAAATGAGACCACTAGGCCTAGCATTACCAAATCTGGCAAAAGAAATTCGGAGAGAGGTAATGCTCAGTGTTTTTTTTTTTTTCTGTGTGGGGGTATTTTGATTAATTAAGAATTAAGGGAAAATTTCCACTATTTTCTGCTCTAATTTCCAAAACATCACTGTACAAGAAGAATGTTTGGGCTACTTTAATACCCAAAAATTCTTTCCAATGATTCCTTTGAGTTAAAAATTAAAGTTGTGTATAGATGTAATAAAATTTTAAAATTATTATGAATATTTTTAAACATATTTTAAAACAATAGATTTCGTTGTTGCAATGATAATACAAGTCTCTCCTAAAATATTGTTATAAATATTTCTTCCTAGGTTTTTCTTCTATTATGGATAACCAAAGTATGAAGATTCTGACTGATTTTTGCTTTGTAAAGCAAGTATTTTTTCCCCAAAACTTGCTTTAATTAATTTTTTTTATAGTTTTGGGCAATAATTATTTGTATAATTTAACTTTAGAAGCAAATAATTATGATTTTTTTAAAGCACTGCTGCTAATTATTTTAATGTCGTTGGATATGCTCATTGAATTTTTATTAATTGAGGGTTATCAAAATTGTTACGAACAGAATGCAAGGGCTGGTGCAGTCAAGACAGATGATGAAAGGGCTGGTGCAGTCAAGACAGATGATGAAAGGGCTGGTGCAGTCAAGACAGAAGTCATACAAATCAAGTCTAAAATATTATCCTGCCTCAATTTTTCAGATTAGAGGCTTAGCGAGATGTTGAAAAAATTACAGCGAAATGCATTTGTTTATGTGAAATAACATTTAATTATTAATGCTAACAATTGTAGATATTTGAAATATTTGAATGAATAACAATAAACATTTTTGAGTGCTTTTAATTAATTTGCTACCTTTCAAGAATTTATAAGCGAATTTTTAAAAAAAGTATTTCGAATTTTCTTTTTTTTTCTCTTATTTAATTCAATTAATCAATAAAATAACATAATTCTGATCTTCTTAAAATTCCAGAAAACTTTAATAGTATTTTAAAGCTAAATATCCTGAAATTAGAAATCTGTATTTAAATGATATTGCTTTTAATTTTTGTTTGGTCTCAGTAACTTCAGTTGTGATTAAATTGGGTTAAATCATGTCAATATAAATGAAAATTTGTTTTCTAAATGTTCCATTTTTTGTGAATATATATATATATATTTGATTTTTTAAAAATAAAATTCTTCTTTATGTTAAATAAGATCTTAGAATGAAATTTTTGGAAAAGTTTTATTTGTGAAAATAAAAATGGCTTGCAGTGTCCTTAAATGAAAAAATTTGTCTTTTGTAAGTAACGATACTAAATTAGATCTCATTTAGAATATTTTTACAAAAAAGGAATAACGAGTTTTTTTGTTTTTTTGATAAGAATAGGTTTATTTCAACAACTACTACTAAAAATAATTCGAATTCATTTTGATATAATGAAAATAGATCAGCATAACAAGTATAAATGTCAAGTGTCAACTGTAAATCTTCGAAAGCATATTCATCATGGATAAATAATACATAAATCAGTACATAAATAATATTGCTTTTTATTTTTTCTTCAGCTCTGTTACTTCAGTTGCGCGTACATTTGTAGATTGAATCATGCCGTGTAAAAGAAAATCCTTTTTGTAAATGTGACATTTTTTTATGAATAATTTTTTTGCCTTTGATTTTATGATTAGATTCCTGTTGATGTTAGATAAGATCTTTTTGGAACAATTTTGTTCATGAAAATAAAACTGGCTTGTAATTATTTACTCTTAAATGGAAATAAGTATCTTTTGTATGTGATGACACAAATTAAAATAGAACTCGTTTACAATACTTTTACAAAAAAAGCGAACTTTTTGTTGATTTTGATGAGAATAGATTATTTAAACAATTCTTACTAAAAACATTTATAAGAATAGCATCAACATAACATGTACAAATCTTTAAAAGTGTGCTCGTCGTGGTAAAAAAAAGAAAAAAAAAATCTTTGAGAAATTTAATAGCAAAACACTTTAGGAAATACCATCGAAATTCGACATCCATTTCAAATTTCTTAACAATCCACTCCAGTGAAGAACTTTATCGGACAAGATCAATAAAATAAACAAAACTGAAGTAGATCACTTGACACTGTTTATGTCTTCTATTTCGAACGACTGATAACATTAACCGCTTGGGAAAATTGGCTCATTCATGTTAGTATGTGAGTGTTCGAACTGGAACTTTTTTTTATCTTTTCCAAATATCAAATCTTTTCATTATAGTTCTGATGACAGGCACAACCGGCTGACGTCGGTGCCACAGTTAATCAACCATGTTGGGTAAAAGCAGTTTTCCGTCTCAATTTTAGGTGACTCAACAATTATCGCGTTCTTTCAGCTGGATCGGATAAATAAACAGATTATTATGAAGGGATATATTATAATCTATTTATAAAAAGTGACGCCACATAAATTTGCGAGGAAAAGTGTAGATGTTGGTTAATGCATGAAATTGCAGAAAACAAAGGTGAAGAAGATTTTGCTAGAACAATATGTAGATTATAATGAAGAAAATTGGAGTAATCATTTAGAAGGCTTTTTAAAATTTCGAATGATAGTATCTACTTAGTAATTTGAAGGCAATTTCAAAGGAGAAAGATTTCACAAATGGATTGGTTTCTAAAGTGTCGAAATATTCGTCCCTATACTTCCGTGCGTATCATCAGTCACCCATCTTGTGCAACAACAGGGCGAATGACAGTTTTATTAGGAAGTTGGCGAGAAGGTTGCTAGGAGATCATTTCCTCTTGTTAAATTATAATGCTCATTTACACTCGGAAAAGCAAATCGACAAATAATCAATCCATTGAAGATTTCAATCCAAAATTAATACAGTTATTACACTGATGATTTGAATTCAAAATTAGTACACATATGATTCCAATCCAAAATTAGATGCAGTTATTATATTGATGGTTTCAATCCAAAATTAGATACAATTATTACACTGATGATTTCAATCGAAAATTAGATACAGTTATTACATTCCTGATTTCAATCCAAAATTACAGTTCTGCATCATTTTAGATGCAAAGTTTATAAAATGAAATTAATTCATTCAGCTTGTTGCATTTTTAAATTACCTTGTTCCTATTTACAGGAACATACATTTAATCCAACCACATTTTTGATTTAAACGTTGTTTATGCATATAAACAATTTTGAATTATCTAGTTCGTTTCGTTTTTTTTTAACTATTGTATTCGTAAACAGATATTTAAGGGGCAATATTAAAGTGAACCAGATTTTTACAGCTTGAACAGTAACTCTAGGGCTCGGAGGTATAATTTTTTAGATAAAATAATAAAGGAAAAAAACAAGAAAGAAAAAAGAAAGCAAGAAATAATGATACAATTAGTAATTAAAAAGTAAAAAAATAAGCAAGATAAAGAAACACAAATATATTTTCCAATTACTTTTAGTATTTTTTTTCTGTCAAGATTATCTATATGTTAGTCATGGTAGAATAATCATATAGATTGCCTATAAGCTAGCTTTTTTTTAAAAAAAAAAGACTTTAATTTCCCTAACGTTTATTAAAGATTATCACAGTTATGCATGGCTAGCTTTTCATACTTTTTACTTTTACACAAGAAAGAATCATGATTTTCAAAAAATCATTCCCAGATTTTGAGAAATCTCCTTGATCAGATCTTGATGAAACCGAAAAAACATGTTAGTGAAATAACGACTTAATATTTGCCTTAAAGACACTAATTTAAAGTCATGCTGAGTTTGAGCTATGATAAGTAATTTTGACCTAAAATTTGTTAGATTTAGGTGAATCCAATGAAAAGAAGTTTGCATTTCTGTACATATACATGATAACATATAATTCATTAATGCAAATTGTAAATAGATGAAAATTAATACACAAAATTATCATTATAGTATAAGCCTGCGCTCTTCACTTATCAACCAACAAGAATCACATTAAAATTCTACGCGATCCAAGCTTGCTACATATCTATGCAATTTCTGTGAGCAATAAACAAAATTATGCATTGATTTCACACAAAATGATATAAATTTGCAAATTTGGTGCAAAGATTCATATTAAATTCACTCTAACTCAAAATGTTTTTTTAATTATATGTCACAAACAGATAAAAATATATAGTATATATCATCTTCGAACTCAATCAAGTTAGTTTGAAACGTAGAGAGTCATCAATATTTCACATTCGAATTAGTTGATGATATCTATATTTTTTTCTATAATACATATACCGGAAAGAAAAATAATAATAATTACAATAGTAAAGTCACTGAAAATAACTCCATTCTTAATTAATAACTAAATTTACATTTGTGAATTCTACACTTCATGCAAATATAGGTGCATTCGAAAATTCAGTTACAATTGCCAATTTCTTGTGACAACCACGGGTTTATATTCCTGCTAGATGACAATAATCCAGAATTCTGAGAATTGTTGAAAACAGCGCCATCTACTAGATAAAGAGCTGGCGGGTAGATGTATTCGCCACGCCTTTTTTTCCACGCCGGAAAGTGGAAAGCCTTGGTAATGCATCTCGGCAGTTCTTATTTTTCCTTCTATATATTATTATGGCACAGAAAGCTCACTAGGGCGTTTCACTTCTGAGAGAATTAGATCTCGTTGATTGAAATAAAAAGGGGGGGGGGGAAGGAATAACACTTGACTTCAAGTAAATTTAAAATAAAACTAAACGAGCGTTTGTAAAGAAGAGAAAATTCTTAAAATTTTCTTTATAAAAGTAAAAATGAGGTCCACGATCGCAAATTTCAGGTTGTCATGTGAGAACATTATTTTTCAATCATTATTTTCTTAATTGATTTAATTCATTAACCAGTTTAAACCGGTTTGAAACAATCACGAGGTTTCTCTCTCTCTCTCTCTCTGTATATATATATGTACATATATATATGCTATTTCAAAATGATTAAATATTTTCCTATAAATTATTCTTAAACATATTAATATACATGGAATTTTTATGAAAACAATATTTTTATAAACGAAAACTGCTATTCTCTAATTTCTGAGATCATAAAACAATTTCATAATGGATTAATCTTAGTACAGGAGTCAAATCCTTCAATGTTTCCCACTTAAGAATGAATGAAGTGATATTTCGCAACTATGGGTAAGAGAAAATACTTTTATCAAAACTGTTATTAAATACGAATGAGATTTTTTTGAACATATTATAAAAATTAAATCATTTAATTTCCTCCGAAAAAAATTATGCTCTGGGAAAATAACAGCTAAAATGTCATAGTTCTACGTCAACCTTTTAAAAACGCATTCGCTGTCAGAGAAGCAAGCTTAATAGAAAAGCAATTCTGGTAAAAGCAGGTTAACCTTTTAAAAACGCATCTGCTGTCAAAGGAGTATACGTAATAATAAAGCAATACTAGTAAAAGCAGATAAGCCTCTTAAAAATGCATCTGCTGCCAAAGGAGCATACGTTATAATATAGCATTATTAGTAAAAGCAGATAAAAAAATTAATGCGATTAAAAGATGTTGATGAATATCGCCATTTATACTTTATTCATTGCTTTCGCAATTTCGAGCTTCAATTATTTGTTGCCTTCAATAATTCAAAGCCTCCTCACAAAAACATGCAAAAAAAAAAAAAAAAAGAATTTTGATTTTAAATTAAAACGACACGGGATTTTAAATCGAATAATTTCGATTGTAATCCTTTCAGCCCTCTGGTACAGAGTCCTAATGGGAGCAACTGATTAACTGCTAAAGATCGTTTTTACTACGCTTGGGGATGAAAAATTCATTGATCGATAATTTGAATTCTATTTAAAACAAAATATTCTCCTTTCTTGGTTCGATGACAATGTCATGCTGCTTTACAATGAAATGATGTTAATTCATTAGGAGCAAATGATTTTTCTAACAATGACTTGAAGCAATGATTCTTCTTCATTTGGAATATAGGTAAGTTTAGAATTAATCTTTAGACTTAAGAGTTGGAGTTCAATTTAGATATCTCAGATTTACTGTGAATTTTGAGATATTTCCTCCATCAAATAATTACTTGAATCAAGAGAGTAATTTTTGAAGGAAAAAAAAGGAACAACGTCAAGGCAAAAATTAATGTTTATTTCGAACGTTTCCAGAAAAACATGATTTAGAATTTAAAAAAAATACTTAAAGGTATTGGAACTAATTCAATTTGTGTACTAAAGATAAAAGAACAGAAACTAATGTTTTTTTTTCTTCATTTTTTTCGGAAACAAACATGATAAAGAAGAATAAAAATAGAATGTGAAAGTAATGAAGCCAAATTCAATCTGTGTTATAAGGATAATTTTAAAGTTTATTATATCAGTTATGAAGTATAAAAACTGTAAATTAACTGTTCTGGGAAAAGCAAGTTGAAACTGTTCTTGAGTAGTCTTTTGATTTTTAAATAATAACATACATTTCTTTTTAAAACTATTAGACACCAAAGATTATGTTAATCTTGTTACATGATCTGGATGGATATATTAAGTCGAACAGCTAGTTTTAATGTCTCAGAACAGTATAACCACTCGAAATGTTTCTCTTTTTTTATACTAAGAATATCGATAATTGTTCTTGAATTGAATTTCAAAATCCAAATAATAACGAAATAAAAATAAACAAACAAATAATTCCACCAAAAATTAGAAGACAGGTGAATATAATTTCGGTAAGTGATTTCTTTACATATGACAGCAATTAATTTAATCACATCTGATTTAAATAAGCCCTGCAATATTTTTAAGAATCCTTTCACAGCGTCGTTCATAATAATTGTGTTTCATCAAAACATTTTCAGAAGCTAATGAAATAACGAGAAGTGAATGTACAAGAAATCCCTAAACCAACCAAGTTAATCATAGCAAACTTAAAATTCAAGAATTTCTTTTCAAATTCAACAGAATAGCTTACGAAGCAAAATTTGGAGCATTGAAAAAAAATATTTCATTGCAATTAAGTTGGTAAACAAAATATAAATATTTCAATTTTCTTGTTATGTAAGAGAGCAAATCTGTCTTAATTCAATAAATTACAATTCATTATAATTATTTTTATAACAGATGCTGGTCAGATAATAGAAAATGGATTTTTTAATGATGATCATTTTAAGAATCATTTAAATTCCTTCAAATCTCGAAATTGAGCGCATTTTTACATGTAGAATAAAATTTTAAAAATATGAATATATTCAAAGCATTAGAAATTATATGAATATTGAAATAATACAAACATTCAATTAATTATTCTAATAATTTATTCATCTGCTTGAAAAATGAGAGAAATGTGATTATTTTTTTAAAAAAATATTTTGTAATACAAATTTTATACAACAGGTTCTGAAGATAAACAAAACAGATTTCTGGAACTAAATCTCGTAACAGCAACAAAATAACCTTGAGAAACTTCCTTTATGGCTGCTCGCAATATCTATTTACTCAGGTATCTTGTTTCGTTTATTTTTCTAGTTTTATTTGTAACTTGTTGCTTCTAATTTTGAAGTTAAATAAATAATCATTCGCAGTACTTGAAAACATTAATGAAAAAATATACAGAGAATATGAATATCGTCTTAACTTTCCTGTTGTGATAATTTGAAACAAATTACGAAAAAAAAACACACCTCTATCTTAAGTAAATCAGATTATTATTTGATTTTAAAGCAGTATTAAGGTCAGCTCCTGATTGACCTTCAGAACTGAAATCGTATTTAGATAGTGAAGATTTAACTTAGCCATTATACGTAATCCAGAAGATTATAGCTAAGTCAATTGCAATATTTAAATTTCTGCATCACACAAATTTGAGAAGGTTTGATTCTCATCAAATTGTTGAGGAGATTTCGTTACGAGAGATTTAATGTGTAAAAAATTTACAAACGTAAGGAGACAGGTTTCTTACTAGTATGATCAGGCATCTTCCTATGACTACATGATTGAAGGGTAGTTTTAAGTTTGAGCTTAGTAATGTTAACGTCACCTTTTAAAGCACCACTACGGCTATTTTAAGCCAAAACTCGAAATTTTGAGCCCCTGGCAGGTGACAAAGAAGACACCTAAGTTAGCATTTCCTCTCTAAACTTTCACACTACTCAAACTGGAGGGCATTTGGCCCCGATTGATTTAACATGCACCAACACACGTCGATGGAATTGGGTCTCGAAATTGAAACCTTCCGATTTCGATGCCGAGACCTCACCACCAGGCCACCGCTGCTCCTAGGGTTGAAAGCAGCAGGACGTAAACAGACGGGTTGAATAAAAAAAAAATGTTTCAACTTGGCTGTCAAATAAAAAAAATATAATGAAATATTTTTATAATTATCAATATTAGAACTACTGAGTATATAAACAGTGAATTATTGAAAATATTAAATAAAATATCCATAATTAGTTTTTAAAAATATACCGAAAGATTAAGTATTCATTAGTTGATTATTTTATTTTTAGGTAACAGGTTCAGTAAGAAAAGCATTTGATATCATATTTGTTTGAAATTTTATGCATCTTAATTCTACTCATTAATTAATTAAATGCTTATATATGTTAAAGAAAAAAGAAATCGCCAGCAGTATTTTTGCTAGAATTTTATTATATTAGTTTATTTTCGAATTATACATATTAAATAATGAAAAATAAATTTTCTGAAATTATCGCTGGAAAACATTAAAGTTTCATTCAATTGTTAAGCAATTAAAAATTCTAAAACTTTCGAAAAAAAAAGTCTTTTTCTGCACAATATGCATTCATTCAAAGTGCATTGCACATTATCATCCTTCAAAGTATATCTATATCATGCTGGTAGTATGTCAAACTATCTGACCTGTCAGGAGACAACATACACATGCATTCATCTTTATAGCAGTAGATATTAACAAAATCATGGTTTCTGATTTCAAGTAACAACAACAACAAAATAATAATGATGTTATGGTTTCCTTATCCTTCGGGTTCATTTAATAGTGTAATGGGTGTATGGTGTAACGAACACATAATCAGCAATCATTTAGCAGAAACACAACGACGACGTTAATTTATATAAAGACAGGATACCACAAAAACGACAACCGAGATGAACACACAGCAGCACACAACAATGATAGTAACCCGCAAATAGTAACAACGTCCACAGCATACAAAACTGTTAGACAGGATTCAGCAGGAAAAGGAATCCCCAAAGCCTTGCTCTACGGTCTCTCCAGATAGCCGAACTACTTCTTTGTCTCTTCTTGCTGTGGCTGCCGACTCACTACTTCACACAACTGGCTACTACTCACTACTGGAAATGGCACACAACAATTCAGCACTCCACCATTGCTTTGGTATTCTTTAGGCGACTCCGACTCTTTTTTGCCATCGCCAATTCACGACGATTCTTCAGTTCAGGACTACTTCACGACGTCCATTTCAAGACCACTTTGCATGACTACTACTATTACCGGTGACTCTGTTGACGACTGCTCCAACTAATATGAGTTGTGTTAATGGGGCACCTAGCGCCGGCAAAGGCTTATCCTTGGTAATGACAGACTGTGAAGAACATGATGGTCAATATGTTACCCTGATCTTCTTCGAAGAGTGTTGAAATGTTTGCGCTGCATGAAGGGCGAAATGTGACGACAGCTCCAGCTTGATATTGCCGATCTTTTATAGTTCCCAGAAGGCGGGGCAAGGAGCTTCTGGACCAATCAGGGCGTATCTCGGCTCCTAATGGAAGGATCGAGAAAATTTTCGTTGTTTTGGGTCTTATCTGTTTTGTAGCCTAATTCGTTATTAAATGGTCGCCACGTTTGCCGCCAAGCTCTGGGATCATTGATGCGACATCCAGGCATCGTCCAATATATATGACTGCAAATAAATCTTTCTTATAAAGAAACTATTCGCGTTGGGAAACAAAATTACAGATTCGTAGCAGTAATAAAGAAGTAAGATAAAATTCTGTTATATAAAACGATTGAAATGAGATGAGAATGGGATTTTTTGGCAACAGAGGCCGTTATTCCCTAATGCCTAAAGAATTTATTTAGTAGATTTTAAAAGACTTCAGAGATTAGGGAAGGATCTGAATGTACGAATTGTTAGAAAGGCGCTTTTTGAATAAACGTTTTGAATGAAGAACAAGAATGAATATCAATATTAAGTTTTGCAAAAAGATGTGACCTATGAGTTGGTTATTTGGAGCCAAACAAGATGATATGTTCAATGCTATTTTCATGGTTACAAGCAGCTGACAATGAGGATAATTTTGTGGATCAAATATATTCAACAGAACTGGAGTTATAATCATTCGAGTTAAAAGATGCTCAGTTAAGGTATCTTCTCTTCCACTTATTAAGATGAGAACAATATAAATTATTTAAATTATAACACGCATTAAGATTGGCGAGTCGGCTGGTTGTCAACGGTGGCTGAAATAATATAAAAAATAAATTAACTCAACATAAATTTTTAAAAAATTGGGGAAAAAATAGTACTTTGAAATTGGATTAGAATGTTTGATTTATTTAAATTAAGAGTATAGTAGTTAATTTCAATGCATGAAAATAATTAGAAGTTTTACGAAATTGTGTAGTTTTTATCTCTTTTTTTGTAAATTCAGTAAATTATTATAAACTTTTTATTGAAACACTATCTATAATTCAATAATATAGTAAATATTTTCATGCGTTTATAAAATTTTCTCAAATTGAATCAATAATTAAAATAGATCTGAATTATTAGCGATGAATTTATTTGCAAGCGAAGACAGTCATGATTAAAGAATAACAAAAACAACCATAGTACAAAGAATCGTAACGAAAAACAACGATTAGGAAAAAATATTTTAATAATTGTTAGTTATTATATCTACATAGTCTTTTATCACAGCACTACTTTTATTGTTTCTAATTACTTTCTATCTAATTCCTGTTTTAAGTTAAGACAGAAAAGTAATTCAAGAAATTTATTCCTGGCCTTTTATACTCAATTTATCTCTCAGCAATACCAAATATTTTCTCAAAATAGCATTCTGAAAATGTCAGTTCCTTTTTCACTGAATTTTCAATTACTAAAAATATAATATTTTCAGTGATATATCAAGTTCGATACTTCGTTGTGATTTTTCTCTCTCTTAGCACTCTAAATTAAGAGTCTAGAGGTAAGATCTATTTTTGTTCAATCTGTTTATTGTATTCATTTATGATTCTGCAATATATTCATCTTTAATCACTAAATAACAATATTTTTAATAGAATAAGAATATATTAATAGAATAATGATTATTCACGATTCAAATGCTCCTTATCATTGATTATCACTGATAGAAGTTGTATATGAAATCGAAATAGAATCTGGAAAATTTTGAGACAACTAATTATATTTTGATAGATATATAAATTATTCATTTAAGTTTCAGATGCGAATCTAATCTTTAATCCGCTCTGGTACATCCTACAAACTTTAAAATACCTAAATAATTTAAATTCTCTAAGAAAAAAATATGTTTGGTAAATAAACCAAGAGTGTTTAATCATTGAAGCAATTAGAATTAATCATGCGAACTAAGTTATGCATTGTTGTATTTATTAGCGATTAGAAATTGGATATTAAATCTAGTTTTATTGCATAAATAAATAGTAATCGACGGATACTTTAATTTTTAAAATAAGAAGAAATACTTTAAAAACGCTACAGCTTTGTACATAATCCAAACTTTCTAAACATTGGAAGTACGCTTAATAAATATTACATGGCAAGTATAATTCAAAATGAAATTGCTCGGTGTTCAAGATCATACGAAGAAAAAAAATCAATATTTGTCTCATTTTCTACACTTTTCATAGCTTAGGAGTAAAGTAATATACTTGATTTAAAAGTTGGTTGAGATTTTATATACTTTTTCAAATAAAAGAAAAAATGGTTAAAAAATTAAACCAGTTTAATTTATTCAAATGAAAACTATTACTGCAGATCGAATAAAGATGTAAAAAAGTTCTTTTAATTATTGTAAAATTGCCTAAAAACTAAATTTAATTATTCTTGGAAAAAAAAATTATGGAATTTTAAGCTGACGCAGAAAATGATTTTTGTGCGATATTATTTTTTGAAATTATTCACTAAGAAAACACAAAATTATTTAATGTCTACTTAATTGAAATATTAATAATGTTACGTATTTTCCTAGTATCCGTCATCGGGTCTGTTTACGTGCATGGTATAGGACAGTGATGGGGAAACTACGGCCCGCGGAAAGGTTTAATCCGGCCCGTTTAAGAGTGCCGTCGTGAGAATGTATTAGTATAAACAAAATAGTATTCTGGACAAATCCATCCGACCCAAAGAGCTGACTCCTCTTCGCTCGAAACTTCCAGACACTCTCGCATTTTCGATTCATTGTTCTGTTTTTCCGAAAGAACCGCAAAACTCCAATTCCCGAACTCCAATTCCTTGCAGGTAGGTATAAATACATATTATTTGCTAATCAGATCTCTAAATCTGATTTTTCACATTTTCCAAGAATACAATCTTTAAAATTCACTATATCAAACAATAAGATTAAAAAATACAAAATTAATTTGAGAAAACTATCTTCAGAATTTGAAAAGAAATTTCAGGACTTTAGAAAAATGGAACCAGAGTTTAGTATTTTTGTGACCCCATTCAATGTTAATTACGAAGAAGTTGATGCAAAATTTCAACTTGAGTTAATAGAACTGAACTGTAATACTCTCCTGAAACAAACTTTTCATACAGTACCATTACTAGAATTTTATAAAAATTTAAGTCCAGATAATTTTCCAAATCTAATTACTCATGCAATGAAGATAATGACAATGTTCGGCTCATCTTATATATGCGAACAAATATTTTCACCAATGAAGCTTAGGAAAACTTCTTTAAGAAACAGAATTACAGATGAGCACCTTTCATCAGTTTTAAGAATTTCTGCTTCACAAATGGAACCGGACAATGATGAAATTTTGATAAAACAGTCTCAATTTCATTTTTCTGATGCACCATCAACCAGTAATGACACCAGAAAATAAAGTGATAATACTTCACATCAAGAACTACTCTAAATTCATTTTATATTTTGTGCTTATAATTTTCTTACCTTTTGCTTTTTTATTATTAAAATAATAAGTGTATGTAATAATATATGTATATGTTTATAGAACTCATAAATTTTTTAACGATTAAGTATTATTCTTTGGCCCGTTACGACCGTCTAGTTATTACAAATGGCCCGTCTTAAAAAAAGTTTCCCCTCCATTGGTATAGGAGATAAACACACGATGATCAGTTCTTTAGTAGAAGACACATCTACGATGTTTATTTACAGCACGAAGACAGGACAGCACAAAGATGATACATATTTACAAAAGGCAACTACATACAGCCGAAAAGAATACACAGAACAGCAGACAGTAGCCCACAATAATAACAATAGCCCACACGTAGAAATTCTGTAGTGACAATGTCCACAGCACACAAAGCGACCGCACACGATTCAGCAGGACAGGGAATCTTTGAGGGATTCTGTTTATACTCACGTAGGTCTCCCCAAACGGCTGAAATTTCCGCTGTTTCTTCTCGCTTTCACTGCCGATTCACTACTTCACACAACGCGACTACTTCTCAGTTCAGGACTGCTCCGTTCACGACGATGACACACAGGTTTCGACATAATACGGACGGCATCAATTCAGCACTCCTTTGTTGTTGTTTTTTTCCGAAGACTCCTCCGTTCAGAACTCCTATCAACGACAAATTCAAGACCTCTCAGTTCAGGTCTATCTATCGGCCACACAATACGATTCAGATTGCCGTCTTTATATTGCTCCGGGAGGCTGGGCAAAAAGCTTCTGGGACAATCAGGAACATTTTGGACGTATCTCGACTCCTCGACAGATCTGGAAAATTCTTGAAGTTTCGGGTATAATTCATTTTGTTGCTAAAGTCACCAAATTCGTCGCTAAGTTCGGGGATTCTCTGATGAGACATCCCGGCATCGTTCAATACAGATGACAGTAAATCGGTATTCCTTACGATGACATTATTAGCGCAGGAAAGCAAAATTGCAGGTTCGCAACTATAAGAATTCCGAAATATTGCTTTGTGGTGCATATTCTTATTTTTCAATGTATATTTAAAGTTTTAAATTAAATTACGCATCAATTTCCAAGCAGACAATATATACCAGAATGTTTTTAGTATTAGCAGAGATGACGACACAATAAGTATTGAAGAAATAAAAGACGACCCTCCCATCTAAAAAGCATCATGAGAGCAAACAAACAAACAACAAATATTTTGCAAAATTATTTTTTATATTTTCGAAAATTTTTTATGAAATTGTTTTTACGTCGGCACAAAAATCTGTTATGTTATTACTTTCATCAAACAAAGAGTTAAAATAAGAAATTTGGGAAAATTATATGAAAATTTCAGTCGTTAAAAAAACGTACAACAAATATGCGTTTTAATGATTTCTAACTTAAAAAATTGGTACAAAACATTACTACATTTACATCATTTCTTGACAGAAAATATAAGGAAAGGGCGAAAAACTAATACCGTGTCTTTAAACAACTACATTAACTAGACTCCTCACAGCTGATGAGAGCGAAAAATTATATTATGACCCAGGTGCTTGTTATCCTCACTACGTCACTGTGACAAATATCAATAGCAATGGCAAAACTCTCATGTATCATTTTTTGTTTATAAAAATTCTAAATGTTGATAACTTGGAATAAAGTCTCTTTATATGGTTGTAAAATTTCCAATCCGTTGGGTTCATTTTGTGTAGTAGGTTTATGTTGTCAGAAACACAATCAGCAGCAATTTAGTAGAAAAACACATGCGACGTTTATTTACATGAGGACTAGACAACAAAAAAGACGACAAATATTTACATGAAGACAGAACAGCACCAAGATGACAAATGTTTACAGCCGAAACGAACACAGGACAGCACACAGCAGCTCACGATAGCAGACAGTAGCGCAAAAAGGAAAATCCTGTTGCAACAACTTCCACAGCACACAAAGCGGTCAAATAGGATTCAGCAGGAGAAGGATCCTTGGAGATTTGCTCTACGGTTTCTCTAGACGGCTGAAACACTCCTTTGTCTCTTCTTGCTTTAGCTCTGACTCAGTTGATGACTCCTCCCGCTTAAGAGTGCCGGCCTTTTATAGTTCCCGGGGGGTGGGACTAGAAGCTTCAAGACCATTCGCGGCGTATTTGGTCGTATCTCGGGTCATATAGGATGGATCATGACAATACTGGAAGTTTCGAGAATCCAATTTTTAGCCGAAGTCACCGAATTCGTCGTCAAACCGTCGCCAAGTTTATCACCAAACTCTGAGATCATTAATGCGACACCCGATAACATCCAATACAGATTATGGTGCTGGAAAGCAACTTTACAGGTTTTTAACATTATATTACTAAATGTGCAGAAATGTTATAATCTTTGAAACTTGGGTGCAACCTTCTGATCTCACTCTTACTCCTGATAAATAGATTGGATCACGAATCACTTTCCAGTCACCAATTAAAAAGAAGAGAATATTCTCAAACTTATATAACGCTTTTTTTATTTAAAAAAATATATACATTTTTCTCGAAATAGCTATTAAAAAGTAGAATTCCAAATAATAAAATCAAAAGTATTTAAAAATTTTTACAAGTTTTTGAAAATACAGATCTATAGACGATTTATATGCTATTAGATATGGCAGAAAATTTGGCAGGTTTCTGCATTATGTTTAACAAATATGCGTACCGAATTTTATCTATACAGCCCTCTCAGTTTTGTATTTGTCTTGTTAACTTATATTTGAATAACCGGACAGATGAACTTCTTCTGAACAGAATTTGCTCATAATTTTATAGCAATTTACAAATTTGTAAATTGCTATAAAATAAATAACATATATTATATAACATATATTATTAACATATATAACATATAATGTGTAAATAACATATATTAAATTTCTATCATCTGGAGTTTTTATCTTTGTCACAGGCAAACAGATAGGCACATTTTGTATTTCTCAAATTCAAAGAGTCTAAAACATGAGGATTCGTCAGAATCCCGAATTCGAATTTTTCGATGGTTACTGCTATATTAGAAAGCAAAATTATTTATAAAAAACTCTTAACTAATTTTTCATTAATTTGAATTTGCTTTTCATATCTCATTGACACGAAATTATATAACTACTTTGTTTAGGGAAACCTTATTAACGTTGGTTCCCAAAATACAAAAAAGATTAAATGCATCAATGCTACAATTAAATGCAACAATTGATTTGAGGCATTTTAATTTTTAAGAAAATACGGAGTTTAAAAAAACACTAAATATTTACTACATGTAATTGATTTCACTATTTTGCTCTCCCTACTAATGGCGCCTTCTCATCGATGACAGGACGTACTTCCTTCGGGGCAGGTTGTAACGTTGCCGGTGATGGCTCTTAAGACACAGCTGCAGTTTCCGTCCGTGTTGCGAGAGCGGCGGTCAGGTCATTCAGTATTTTTTTTAACGAGTTTTTTCTTGTGGGACGGAGAGTCAATAAAATGGCGTCCTAGAAATGGCATCCACGGCATTGTGCTCCTCCCGATTTATGCGACAGTTGCAGGTGCAGTTAATAACGTGGCTTTACTGCTTCAGTTTACAAGAATTCCAAGTTACACATTATTTCACTTTCTATTCCATTTCGAATGTTATCCATTGTAAAATATAAGAGAAAAGCGAAATTTGAAAACAAAAACAAATCTTCTAACTCATGCTTTTTCAAATTACGTAAACAACAATATCATCAAAATTCTTCGCAAGAGAAAAAAAAAATCATAGAGTTGTTGGACGAGTTTATTAACATCAAAGTTATCGACTTTGAGAAAAAAATATTACATAACTGCTACTTCAGCTAGAGTGGCATAATATTTGATATACGGGCCCAAAATCCTTGAAGAGGAAAAAAAATTACTCTCGGCCTTTTAGTTGCAAATATTTTAATAACAGATTATTTTAATTGCCAAAGGTTTCAAAATGAACAGTATTTTTTTGCAGCCGCAATTTCCATCTGAATTCATACCTGAAATTGCACTTTCGCACATTTATCATTAAAAGTTTTTCAAACTTTTATGATAAATTCTACTATTCATTTAATAATTTTAGGACGGTGGCAATGGTCTACTAAATTTAATGGCACCAAAAACTAAGATTCAAAAGTTGCTTCAAAGAGTGAGTGTAAGAAAAATTTTGTAGAATTTTTTATACTAAATATGTAACTTTTTTGTCATCTACATCCATGAAAATTGCATTCATTAATGCATACTTTTATTCTATACATTAACTGCCTTCTTCTACCTTGGTTTGCCTTAATCAATCATTGCTAAAAAGTTTTGTTAGTCTGTTTTAATGGCTTCCTCAACAAAATATATTTTGAACTTCGAATTTCGATAAGTATATAACTCTCACTACTTAAAAAAAAAAACTTAAACCGTTTCTTCCATTTTTCAATGCATTTCCCTGATTTTCTGGGCGTATATTTATGCATTCAATTATATCAGAGGAAAGAGCAGCAATTTTTTAAAAAGTTTTACCTTTGCTAAGTTTTGAAGTTAAAGTTCAGATGCAAATACAACAAAAATTTATAAAAAGTATGCATTATTCAAGTTTACTTAACTTATTGAAGTTTACTAAACTTGCAAAATTAAATCGATTCTTCTTAGTTTGATCATCAACAATAGAAAAAAAGGTAAGAATGAAATATTAG
>JAPMOQ010001578.1:4571566-4589437 GCA_026543055.1 Argiope trifasciata | reverse complement strand
ATACCATTAAAAACGTAATTTTCTTTGATGTTAAATTTACATAATTCTAATAATTTACATAATTCCGAAATAGATTTTTTTGAATTTCCTAATTAGTTTCGTTTTCTTTTATATTGCTAACTTATGTTACATATCTTTTTTTTAAAACCGTTGGCTGTCATTGAAATTGTTCCACCTGCGCAAACACAAAGCAGGTGGTCAACATCCGGGACATTCATCTCATTTAAGATAAATATGGTTTCTCTTGCGTTTGGATTGATGAACTTATAATTTCTAAAGATATAAATTTTGCAAAAACAAATAAAACATCGATATTCTAAAAAATGTGTAAAGTTTATAGTTATAGTTTATTGCTGCAAATACATGAAATACACGAGAATGAGGTACTTTTCCATTATACCGGTGCTGGCTGAAAGTCGCCAATAACGATACAACCAACGCCAAACGGAATATCGCCGCCGGTAACCATTTGCCGCTTTATTTTTAAAGAATGTCGCAGCCATTTTATTGCCTGCGCCAAAATTGCAACAGTGTGTTGTCGCCAAAAATTCTGCTTGGCGAGATTTGAGCCGGTATAATGGAAAATTACCGAGAATGAAAACATGCTAACGTGATAAAAGTTGAAATGCGCAGTGATATACGAATTTTGATGTTCATTATCTAATTTTACAAGCGAAAAAAGTTGTTGTTCAAAAAAAGTGAGAAAAAAAATCTTAACATTTGATTCTCTTATCTAAAATATGGCAGTATGATAAAATTTTAGGTTTGATTCTCCAGTCATTATGTTAATAGAAATGAATATGAAAGTTCTACTTTATAGTTAATATATTTTTTTTAAAAAAATGTAGTTTTTAAAATAAATAGCATTTTTAAAACCTCCTCCCCTCTCCTGCAAAAAAAAAAAAAGCTTGAGAGGGAAAGATTTGATGAAACAAAGCATATATATATATATATATATATATATAATTTTATTACAAGAATAAAGAGAACTATCATAAACGAGGGCTTGAAGTTAATTGAAAAATATTAAAATGAAAGTAAAAAATGTAGAAAATAAATTTATCTAAAATTTCTTTAAGGCGATAATAAAAACACATGACAGTATGGCATGCTTAAATAAATAAATAAAAGGGACAAACTTTCAGTTCATAAAAAATTTGAAAAATCAATTTTTTTGTGAACATGCATTACCTAAGAATTAACTTTGGTCGAATTTGATAAATCTAGATTTAACTTTGTGGTGAATTCATTTTCCTTGGAAGAAGTTAGTATGTTTCAGTTTGTCCGTTTCTTTTGCCATTGAATCGACAAAAGTATGATAGGGAAGAAAGAAGTCATATCGCGCGTATTTGTTTTCTGTAACTAAAGAACTGTGGGAAATAATTTCGGACCACCTGCCACCACTCGGGACCATTGGGTCCGTAGCCGCGTAACATAACCTCTAGACAAAAATGCATACTCGTGAAGTTATTATGTGGCTTATGAACTTACCACCACATTGCCTTCTAATTTACACTTTTTATTTGAATGAAATTGGAGTTTACTTTATAATTTCGGGATTCCGGCTTTTAAGGCAAGGGAGGTGTAGAACGTAGAGAATCGTCAAAATCTCGAGTTCTTATTTTTTTGGCGATCACTATACTTTCTCTATACAATGCACACGAGAAAATAAAAATAAAGTCATGGGTGTCTTTAAAAACTGAAATTTTTTCGTATCATCAGGAAAAACTCCAATGAATGAAAAACGAAATAATTCATTAAAAAGTAATCAGTTTATTTAAAAGAAAACAGCTTTTGCCCATCAGAAAAAAAACTTGCCTTCATACACACACAAAAAAAATTTGCAACTGAATTCTAATTTTACCAGAGTTCCTTTACATTAAAAAAAAATCTTTGTATTCTGATAGATTATTTTTTTTTACACTTATGATGTAAAGAAAGGGAAAATTGCAGGCATAAGCAACAAAGATATTTACATTTTTTACAAAATGGAATGCTAATATTTTATAATTCCAGTAACCAGATAAAATAATTATAATAATAAATGTAAAATATATGTGATGTTTATAAGATCTCCTACTTAACCCTCTGGTAAAGACTCCACTTTTCACTTCCCCTGAATAGCCTTATCAAGATCAGAAGGCTCTGGTATTGTTTAATTTACGATTACATGAGTGATTAAAATTTTCTTCTCTCGTTGAAAATGAATTATGTCTTTTCACTTTCCCATTTTTTTCCTTTTCTCTTTTGATCCTATACATACTTAGCAATTTAAATTAGAAATAATAAAAAAATTGGTGTTATTTCTATGTGATTTCGATCTACAGGAAGATTATAATTTAACTTCCCCTATAAACGCAAACGGGAGAACGGCTTGCAACGAAATTTGGTTGTTGTTGCTACTTATGGCACTTTACAGGCCCGCTGACAGAAACCTGCTTGCGATTTAAGCCTGAATTATCACCAATTGTTTTTTCAGTAGCGCCAACTAGGGCCAGGAGTACGCCTTAGCTACTTCATGCTTCACATTCGCTTGTACAACCCCTTTTTACCGAGGGGCACATTCACACTACTCACAGATGGAACGCAGAATAACAACCATGTCCGAACAAGGACGCCCTGATCACGGGGAAGACATGCTACCGCTATGCCAGGACGCCGGCACGAAATTTGGTACATAGACTTCTTGTATATAGACAACCACCCCGTCACCACTGAACGTAGCATTATCGACAGGATCTGGGAAATAGACTATACACGAAATGAACTCACAAAATTCGAAAAAAAAAAAAAGTTCCAAAATGGTAACCAGATAGCGTTTTTTCTAGAAAACCATTGTATTTGACAAAATATAAACAATATTAATACCCCAAAACAAGAATTATAATAAAATAAAAAACCGGGAAAAGCTGGAAACTCCATAATGCTTCATGTGCGAAGCATCACAATCGATCAGTTACTATCCGTTGTTGAACACACTGTCCATCGATTTGAAATTTTTACTGGTGAATGTGGGTGGCCACAGGGAGCACATTTCCCTACATCGTCCTGGACGATTAACGAATGCTCCTCTTCGGCAATTTCAACCTAGTATGTTCTTGATTCTGAAAACTGAATTGTTCCCCCCCCCCCCAAACAGTATACTGTGTGTGTGTTTTTCTTTATCTTTACTTAATATAGTTCGGTGATACCAGAACCAGAAATTATTCAATAAATGTCAATATTGTTTTTGTATCCCGCTTTGGTCATTTATTGAGTTGAATGTAATGTCGTTCCAGAAAAGTCGCCCACTGCTGGATATTTTGGAACTAAAATTTTTCGAATTTCCGCGAGCTCACCCATGAATAGTTTATATACCAAATTTCGTTACAATCCGTTCACCCATTTGCGCTGTAGGATGTTGTTTATAGGGGAAGTTTAATTACAGCAACCCCGTATATATAAATTCTAATTAATAAACATTCTAAAAAAATCTGATATCTAGAATTCGAATTTCGATATAACGTCGATAGCACGATGCATTATTTCCCTCGCCGAAACAACAAATTCTTTTCTAAAACTATATAAACTCAGTTGATTATGACGAACTGGATACACAGTAGAAAAAAGATTCACTCTTTTCTGAAATCCTCTTGAATAAAACTAACCTTTTTATCTTATTGGGTCGTTTACTACTGCTCTAGAGCACTTAAGATAGATTTTTTTTTTACCATTGAAGATAGTTTCTTTAGAAACAGAATTGCATCTCAACCACATAAGTATCAATTTTTTTTAAATTATGATTTTTGGTTGGATATGATGGTTTTGGACATACATAAAAAAAGAGTGGAAGTAATATCTGCCTATTTCCATTTAACCCTCTTTAATATTATGCAATCATAACAAGTTCTAATAAGCCACTGAGAAGTTGCTTAGATTAAAAAAAAATGTAGGTTAATTAAAACTTACTTTGCATACAGAACAAATTGTCTTTAAAAGGCAAGTGATTATTTATATCGAATTCTTCTTTTAATTTCATAATATTTTTAAATAAAAGCTATATATACATTTTAAAAAAGAGTAATGTTTGTTATCATTATCTTCAGAATATGACAAAAATAGAATCTATATATAATTTATATTACACTTATCATATTTATATAAATATATTCATATATTATATTTGGTCAAATCTTAATATATGTATCTGTTTTTTTTTTTTTGCTTCTTTTATTTTGAAGCAACCTGAAAATTTGTCTTAAATCTTAACCTTACATTCTGGGGGTGGATGGGGTAATTCTTAAATGAAAGTATAGGTGTCAAAAGCAGATATGTCTAACCAAGTTTCTTATAACCAGTTCTTACATATAAGTTGATGTTGAGTAATCTTCAAAATAAAATTACAAGTTAGCTGCTGATACTGACAAAAAATTCTTAACATTCTTATAAAGATGATTCTACAAAAAAAGACTTAATATTCCAGAATACATTGCTCCAATTATTATTACATATATATTAATTTTCTTAATCTAAAATTAGACATTTTAATCATATAATATTTTGACTAGCAAAAAAGAATAAGATAAAAATGGAAACATGCACACAGTGGTAGTACGCATACCATTAAAGAAATGGAAAAGTAATAAATAAAAAGACAAATATTTAAACATTCTAGAATATTGTTTTGATACACACACACGTGAGAAATCATTTTTATCAATACTTTTCCCAGTATATTTACTATAACATTCACTTTTTCAATTAAATCACTTATTCCTGACAAGCTTTTTCACAAGATCAGAATTTTTTTTATCAAAATTTTTTCAACTAATAGTATTATTAATTTCAAAGTTATAAAAGAACTTTCCATTATTTAATCTTCATGGGTGATATGTGTAACTCCAGACTCTATATTACAAAATGATATTGGACTGGAATTATCCTAATTTTCTGGGAAAAAAAATATATAATCAGGTACTTTCATCATCACCAATCATATAAAAATCATTTGTAGATTGCAAAAAATAAAGGATTTCCAAAAGGACTTTTTGAATAGACGGCAAATCTTTTCAAAAATGCCTATACCGACATCGTTATCTGATGCCATTGTTATATTTAAGTATCACATTTGCCCAAATTTTTTTAATGATACAAAACATTTGTATTGTTTAAATACATCAACTCTCCTTTCCACATATTATCTTAAATGACTAATGGTTCCAACTGTTATTTAGTAAGTTTTGCTAAATGAGATTTTTGACAAAAAATTTCATTTAAAATTGTCTATTTTTAACAAACATATAATTTTAACAATTTCAAAAATTTAGTAAAAAGAAAATTAAAGATTCATTTATATTTTACTATAAAATGGCATTATTTCATAGTGTTTCACTGTTTGTTTCTCATCAATAATTAGATTATTGATAAAATTAAATTTTTATATGTATATAGATAGACCTAAATTATAAATAGTATTTATATAATGATTTGCTGACAATTAAAAACTTTATGTTAAAACAATGCCTTTTCACTCAAGCTTTTAAACATTAGATTATACCACAAAATAGGTTATTAACAGCTGTTAGTATAAAGGTTAGGAATTAATTGAGGAATGTAATGAATTTTGTGAAGGCAACTATCCTTTCCAAAATTTTATTCAATAGGCATTTTCTTAACTGATAATTCCAGTTGTAATATACAAATGGAATTATACGGTAATAATTCCAGTTGTAATATACAACTGGAATTATTAGGTAACAATGTATTTTTATATAATTTAAAGATAATAAATAATATTTCACATTCTGGACAACATCCGAGCTAATTAAGTTAAGGATACTCCAATATTTTGCCAGTCAAATTCAAAGAAGATAATTAGCAAGTACATAATGTATATTACATCCAATATTCAATATCTCTGAATTATTTTCATTTATATCCTGCATAACCTAGATTTGTTACACAAAAATACTGTAGAAAGTTGAGAATAAAACATACCATAAAGCTGCTGCATATATCAAAAAATTTTATACAAAAAACTTTTCTCAAGAATTTTTCTTTTTTAATAGAAAACTGTTTCCCAATATTGAATAAAATTCCTATGAATTGAACAAAAATTAACAAATTTTAAAATTATAATACTTATTGCAATTAATGAATTCCACCCATTAATTCTGTTGATAGGAAACACGAAAATATAGGGGAAAACAAATCCTTCCTCATAATGCAGAAATTCTCGAGAAATTGGAAATCCCTTAAAAAAAAAGCACTTAATATTTGCCAGTGTTCTATATCTCACTATGAATATCTGTTCTATAATTCTTTTCTTCAGAGACATATTTTTTACTTCATTCAGTTTATCTTTAGATATCTTATAATAAATATGACCCATTAGCTAAACATTTTAAATACAAAAGGAAAATTTAGCTCATGAAAGATATTAAAATGCTAAAAGTCATAACATGAAAATATGGAATTTTGACATGTATGGTATAAATAATTTTAAAAAATCATTATTTATTCATTTAAATTTCTTTGATTATTCAAATTTTTTTTTAAAGTTTTCTTTTAACTTTAAAAAATAATTATTTACACGACAGTGATTAAGACGATTAATTTATTGCAATCGGGGATCAATCATCAAATATATCTTAGTCAATCAACTATATATACCAATGATATATAGTTGTCAAAAATTTGTAAATGGCATGCAGTTAATATACAGGCACCATAACTATTCATAATGGTTTTCATGAGAAAAGGATGCAAATTCACAATGTGAACTTCTGTTTTGAAATCTTCAAGCTTGACCTAAAGAGGTTCAACTATATTTAGATATTTATCTACTACATATATTTATAAAAGAAATTACCAACAGTGTTTTTATATTAATCTCATGTCTACGATTAATCATGAATTTTATTGAAGTCAAGGATTAACTGCCAAAAAGAATCACCAAAGATGTCAAACTAGACTATTGACTATGATAGCAATAACAATGTTAACAAAGAAATATTCAATGAAGAAATACTTAGAACTATTTTATTTGCAATAATACAGCTGTTATGGAAATAAACTTCAGCACTTTGTTTTATACAACAGTCAAATATGAAAGTAATAAGAATATTTGCATTTAAATCTCTTATACATTTCAGTTATTATCACAGTAGATAGTTAAATAGAATAATCATCAGTTTTTTTAAGAATTGAAAGAAACATTTCTATAACTATTAATACATATGCAAATTCAATCATTCAATGGCAAGATTATTTTCATGCTAAATACATTAAATTTATATGTATTTAGATATAATTAAACATATTTTGCAACACCCAAAGCGCATATTTTTAGATGCAATAATTTCTGATATATTTAAGGGGAAAAATGTTTTTCATATCATTATTACAAAGTCTATAGACATTTTTAAAGAATTAATTGCATTATGAGAAATCTGTTGGAATGTAGATTGGGCTTTTTATTTATATTTTGAAAGGGTTACTGATGTAAATATATCCTATTGTAACATTGAGATTCTATTATGATACTGAAATTGATGAAACAGCAGTAAATTCCAGACTGTATAATTGCAAATCATTAAATAGAAATATAAATGTATCATTTTTTATAATATAACATTGCCAAGAAATGGAAACTAATTTCTAATATTATGAATAAATCAATATGGAAAACATCACAAGGAATGGTACCATTACCTTAGTGATTAGGAAATTTGAAATATATGTGCTACTTTGCACCGTGTTATCGAAGAAGTTTAATTATGGCTGCCAAGACCTTTCTCATGAAATAGTCTACAAATTATCAAATAATGACTATGAACAATGTTCTTATGGTAATTAGGCTTAGATATCAGCACTATTTCCTTTGCCAATTATTAGAATTAGTAAGATTTTCTCAGGATCTAAGTGAAGAATTATAGTTTGAAATTTTCAAAACAAATTTCAGATTCATTAAGATGATAACTTGAATACATAATTTAGTCTAATTATGCTTTTATATTAATGTTATGTTTATATGCATACGCAAATAATTTACTATTTAATTAATTTACTAAACTCTTTCTAAAAAAAATACGAAATTTAGATTTTCCTAAAATGATGAATTAATCAATAATAATGATTTAATTAGAGATATTAGTTTCTTTATTGATTTAGAATTCATTATTGTGATTAGTACTTAAGTATATTCAGTTTAACAAATAAAATTTAAATCACTAGTACTCACTGCACAATTTCAAATAATCCTATAATAAATAAATAAATATATTCTAACTAAAATAATTACTGTATCAAAACGTTATCTTACTTTTAATTTATACTTATATAAAAAAATATATCATATATTGTTAGTGTACAATAAATTAGTTAGAGTAAACTTTACTGAAAAACTCATATGAAAGTATTTTAACAGTTTAAGCAAAACATTTGATTAGGCTAGTAGTGCTTAAATAAGAAGAGGAGAAATTTCCCTAAAATTCAGAATTAACTGAAAAAAAAAAAAAAAAACAACGGGCAGTACAACATAAGTGATTTTCCTCATAGACTAAATCAGTTGAATTTTTAATTTTGTTGATCTTTCTTTGTTTCTATTTATTTTCTTTGTTTGCTTGGCAACACTTGCGATAAAATGGGCATTATTCCCTATATAAATAATGTCTTATTTAATGGGCTCAGAAATATCAAGTTGAGCATTTATAGCTTTGATATGTTCTTCAATATCTGGCACGAAACATGTTGGATCCCAGTTTTCAATTCTTGTCATTAAATCTTTTAATCGATTGATTATTTGGATCTTTTTATTATTGATTTCTTCAAAATAACTAGGATTTTGTAGTTGTAATAGGGAAGACACTGCTGTAGTTTTTTCTTGTTCTTGTACTTCTCCCTGTATAATTTCTTCCTGATTACTTATTTCAATTTCAATAAAATTCTCATGAACAATACTATTGTCACTCATTTCAACATCATTATTATTTTGCACAGCATTTTTCTTTTTGCAATCTTTTTTCTTTTCTTGGGGTTTTTTATGGTTTATTTGGATTCCAAAGTCCCTGCAAATGTTATGCAGGTGTTTACGAGTTAGAAGGTTATATCGGTTTGCTGGTGAGAAGTTTTGTTTAGCATCCTCTAATATCTTGTCAAAAGGAATGCCAAGTTTAAGACATGCAGCGAGATTTTCTCTTTCCTGTTTAGATAAACGCAATGTACGAGTTTCCAAATCATGTCCGATATGAACAGATTGGTAACGAACTTTTATTTCGGAGATCCCATCAACAGTTTCAGTGGAAACTCTCATGACAGCAGGACAAGTGCAACCTGTTTTTATGGTTCCAGTAGCCTTCACATTTCGAACTCTATTTTGTTTGACTCTATAATGTCCACTACGGTGACAGATATAATAGGTATAAGAGACGTCGCTATCTTTCCCTCTCGTGTTTCGAATTCGATAAGCTGACTGAGTTTCTTTCTCGACTTTACTTTTCCAATCCAGGAAATCTTTCTCTGAGTAAAAAGTCTCATCAACAAATTTGAGAGGAGCGGAATGTTCATGTTGTAGGTGCTCATGTAACAGAGATAAAGTTCGAAATTTTTCACTGCAGACAGGACAGATTTGAGTACCTTGGACTAAGATCTTGAATTGGTGGAATTTTCTCAGATGAGTGTATAAGTTTCCGCGTGTTCCAAATGAAATACTACAGAATTCGCAAACAATTTTAGACTTGCCAGCCTCTGAAGTAATTTCCCTTGCTACAACTTGAGGAGGTTCTGCCATTTTAATATTGTTTCAGAAAAAATTCTCAGAACACGAGCATTTATCTTCTATCTCTTGAATATATTCAAGTTGCGATAAATCCTAACTTCGACGGACTCGTCTATTTCAATAATAAACAAACTTCATTAAAGAATGGTGGAAGCATATTTTAGCGCCATCTATTATCGATATTACAAAGTAATCGAAATGTTGGGTATTCATATACATAGCTCCGAAATCGCTGCCATTGGCGCTTCAATAGCATATTTATTTATTGGAAAATTTTGACCAAAAAGGGTTTTAATATTAACTGATAATAAAGTGTCAGAATTTAAGGAAAAATTCTTTCTCCTAAATTTAATTCATTGCTGAAGGTACTGCAATTCTAGTTGAGAAAAAGAAATATTAAAAAAAGTGATGTGATTTTTCTTAAGAATTAAGAGAACAATAATTGTTTTAACTTTTGTTCATTAATTACATGACTATAATATGAATGTTATGAATTAACTACTATAATTACCGTAATATGAACATGTTATGAATGCAATGATTTAAATATATTTAATTTTTGAGATAACTTAATTTTATTCTTAAAGTGCATTATTATATGAAATAAAGCCTTCACGGACTATGTTAAGTAAATAGATATTTTAAATTTAATTATATTTTGTTTGTAAACAATGAATTTTAAAAATTTCTATTCCATTTCTTTTTTCAAATGTTTCTTAGATTTTACCATACAAAAAGGTCTGTTCTTTTAAAGCAATTCATTTATGTATACCTTTTTTTTTTTTAATGTGTTCATATAAATAAAAGATGAGGAGCTAGTGGCATAAAATATAATAAATGATGATCAAAGTAACGAAATTTGATGAATGTAATAGAGAAAGAACACAGGTCAACTTTCTGCTAAATTTTAAAATTTGATTTAGCAAACTTCATTTGTTATGCTGAAAAACAACATTTTTTCTTCCGCCCCAACAGATCGGTGCAAAACTCTTTAGTATTTTTATATTTTAGAAGGAACATAGAAATATTCTTAATACCTTCAGTATGGCCTTTTTTTTTCAAATAATGCTGGGACAATGTATATTCCTTGGATTGAATCATTTAATCGATTGCCTTCTTTAAATATTTGCTAATAAGGGATGATTATAACTTGTAGTTAGTTATTCATTAAAAAAATATTTTAAGTTTTTATCATGTAATTGCTTCAAATAATATTTAAAGGATTTTTAATTTCCAAAATATTTTGGTCCATTAAAACAATCTTTAAAATTTACTTCGAACTATCAATTAAAAACAGTTTTAACAAATTCCCACACTTTTTTCTAGTGAGAAACGAATAATATTTCGCAAGCTAATTATTATCTTCAGTTGCAGTTTTCTTTTAAGTAATAGAATATACTGAAGTACTGAACAAAGACATTTCATTTTTAATAAACATATTAATTTTAACTCTGAAAGATTAATAATTTAATAATTTATATTTTAACAAAATATTGTACAAATCTCGGAATTTCTCTTATTCCACATTACTTACATATAAATAAACTTTCGGTTGATAGATGGCAGCACAAACAAATGAAATCTTATCTAAATATTAAATCCGCGGGAAGACAAATTTATTTGTGAAGAGCTGTTTGAAGAATTAATTATATTTATTTAAATAATGTTTAAGAAATTGCTATAATGAATAAATGTTGTGAAGTATAAGTCATTTTTAGAAGCTGTATCTTTTTTTTAAACTGGAAATAGGTTTCACTGTATAAAAATTGTGTAATAAAATACTATAAAATCACTTATTGCGTTTGCGTATACACAGTGTGGTGATATCTTAATAACACAGATAACATCAACGGGAGATGAGCATGCTTTTGTCCTGTGGTATGTTACTGGCTTACAAACCCAAAGGTCCCGGGTTCTATCCTGAGCCAACTCTAATTCCCACACTGGTGACCTCGAACGTGATGAACCTTCGACCTTTAAGCAACTGATGTGTGGCGCCATCTATCCGCAACCAAAGTCGTCAGATTCACTTGACGCAACAATCTACGCACGCTCGCCATAACACTTGGCGTAATTAAAAAGCCCTCCGCTAGCCAGCCAAACAAACATGGGTACGGCGCATTAGATACCACTCACTCAACAAACCAATTCATCACCACTCAACAACAACGCATATCGTTCGTCTAACTCACTGGTGGGTGAGTCTGTGGTGATATCTTAATAAGACAGATAACATCAACGGGAGATGAGCATGCTTTTGTCCTGTGGTATGTTACTGGCTTACAAACCCAAAGGTCCCGGGTTCTATCCTGAGCCAACTCTAATTCCCACAACAGTTGTAATTGCCAAAGAAATTGCAGATTTTTACATATCTTCCAGATTTCTGACTTATGTCCATTCGGAAACATATTTTATGAATTACAGTGGAAACTCGCGTAATGAGCATGATTCGTTTCCGAATTTTACTCGTATTACGTAATATTCATTAAGCGAAACAATCCCCTCCCCCCCATTGGTATGGATGTAAAATGGGACAATGCATTTGAATCTGAAAAGAAATACTCAAACGCATTTATAATAATGCAGTCTATTATTTACAATGCTTGTTTTTCATTTAAAGTTGTTTTCAGTTTGTGTAAAGGCCTTTTTTTTTGATGATATAAGTTTTTTTAGTAATAATTTTAGGTGTAATGCCGTCTTTCTTTCCAACTGATATAACCAACGCCAACAGCTTGTAGCAGAAGCCCGTGGTTTGAATGAAGTATCTTGTAAAAAAATTCACGAAAGTATTTTCATTTGGCCTAACAGTCGAAATTAAGATGGAACATTATTTGCATTGAACCTCTAAATGAGTTAAATTACGGAATATGGAGTATATGAAGATCGAAGCTCTGTTAAATGATAAAGATCTGTTTAAAGAAGAAATAGAAAACGATGAACCTCTGAAAAATGGCCATGGCAAGAACAGTATCAGGCAACATAAAACATGGTCAAGGAAAAAAGAAAAGGAGCCATTAGTAATCATTGTTCTTAGCTTGATGGTGCAACAGGCCATTATTTTTAGAGGAGAAAGATATTTGGAGATGGATTGAAATCTATTTTGAAGGTGCAATTGACGACATATTTATTACTAGATCTCACTAGTTTGGAAAAATTACAAAACGAAATATTTAACAAAAGTCCAGGGAAAAGTCGCCAAATGAATGAATTGGACGGAACAATAAGAGAAAGATAAATAGTTTGATATATTATGGAAGGTTTGCTGGAAACTTTCGGGATAATTTAATTACTTCTTTCGATTAGTGGAGACATATCGTTAGTTGATAAAAGACAAATTTTATTGAGCTTTAAAAAAAAATTCTGAAAGGAAAAGGGAAGAATTCAAAGCATATAAAACTGGTGAGAGGCATAAAATGAAGTTCTGCTACATTTGTACATAGTTTCTGTTTTCTCTCGTATCGACTGTTTGACAATGGATTGTAAAACCCTCCACACCTTTGAGCATGCGATAGGATGGGTTTAATTCTACTAAATAGGGGTGAGAGGAAAGTTGAAAGGAGGAGATGTTTACATTTAATTGTGGAGATGCTCGGGTTTATAAGGCGTAAAAATTACAGATAATAAATAATACTGAAGGAAAAAGGTACTGATGCACGGTAACATATTTCAGAGCAATTTTTATTTCATTTAAAAAGCATAAATATTAAACTATGAAGAATAAATGAAAAAATCCTGTTCTTAAAATTTGGTAATCACTTTTTTTTTTTTTTTTTTTTACAAAATAATAACGATTTTTTTAAATTAAAATGCCTCATTTTTATATGTTATTAAATTTTTTCGGCAATATTTTATTTCCTCATTTTTTGCATCTTAGTCACAATATTTAATGATATTATGAAATTTTTTTTGGTACCACTCCTAAATGCTTTTTTACCGCATATCATTACGAAATTTTGAGTTAAAATAAAATACGCTTAGAAATAAAACACTCATATATACGGGAAAAAAAATTGAACTAAAAAGTATGTGGCGATAGTGTTGGCGGGAATTGTGCCAATGTGGGGGTTGAATTTCGCAAAGGATCGAACTCGGGATATTCCATTTTACAGCCGCGTAACGTATCCTTATACAAAAGCAAAAAATGCCAATGCTTAGTGGCTGTTACTGGCTTATTAAGATATCACCACAATGTTCCCTCAACAGTCAATCTGCGAAGAGACGAACGATTTTTTTCATAGTGCCGAGCGTTATGGCGAGCGAAGAGAGAATGTTTCGGTACTACCAAGCGTTATGGCTAGGGAATCGCGTATTCATAATCCAAGGTCACCAATGTGGTGGTTGGGATTGTGATATCTCGCCAATATGGAGATTGAATTTCGCCAAGAACCTGTGGTGTTTAGGTTTGAAATCGCGTAATTTAACCGTTATACAAAAGAGAAAGCTAGTGTCTAATGGCTGTTACTGGCTTATTAAGATATCACCACATGTATCTAATGGAGAAAATCCTAGATCAAAGAAGAATTATGGAAATGCGCTCATCGTTCCCCGTTTCACCCATTAAAGAGATGGAATCGTCGAAATGTGATCGTTTCAGAATCCGTTGACGAATATTAGTATAGAGTAACTATTGTCGTTGCCAAAAAATTCGAAGGCGCCTTTCAGAACTCCCTGTATCCAAAAAGCCACCTTTCGGAAAATGTCTGTCTATCTGTCTCAGATAAAGATAACCCCAAAACAGTTTAAACTAGATAGATGACAATCTAATTTGGTAGAAAGCTGTACTAAATTTGCAGAGGAAGCTTGTCTATCGGTCTATTCAAACAGAATACGATAACTAAATAAGCAATACAGTAAACTCTCGCTATAACGATACCCGATACAACAATAACTCCCTCTACTACAATAATGTTTTGTGGTCCCGGTGATTTTGCATATAAACTAATGTTAATCTCCCCTCAATATTGCGATATTCTCTAGAACAATAAACCTCTGTAAAACGATTTTTTTCAATCTAAATTTCAGTATTATTTTCTCCCTTTATAATAATATTTTGATTTTCAAATGCTTTTTTTTTCGTTTTCTTTTGTTATTTTTTCCGTCTATTAAGACTCATCGTGGATATTCAACTTATCCCTGAATAAATAGCTATTGTTCAGATTTCAAAACAGATGAAGATCACCCTTTTGGGAATTGGAGTGGGTGAGGGGGGGGTGAAGTGTAAATGTATGCCTAGTCTCATTTCCCAGTAAGCTTTGGAATTCTGATAAGGTTTAAGGACATCTAGACCTGTCTGGTCACCTTGTCACAGAACAAGTGCCCTTTGTTAGAGGAACAGGGGGAGATGGAGGTGGGGTGTTGTTAAGTGACGTACTGAAAAGTGAGTTCAAAGGTTGTTTTATAGTCTTTAACGATTTTGAGTTCTACGCGAAACATTTGGTTTAAACTTTTCTTTCTTTCACGCGATATTGTTCCCTAAAGGCCTTATCACACGGTGAAATGTCGTCAGCACTTTTCCGTTTCTACCCTCAAAAACCGGTCAAGCAATCGTCAACTTATTCGAAAATTGGTATTGGTGAACTTAACAGTTAAAAAAATGAATAAACAAACAAAAATATTGGATTATTTTCAATAAAAAGTGTTTTCAGGTATGTGAATATTTCTGTGCTTATTTTTTGAATTTATCTTATTTATTTATTTTTTTAGTATTTAAACTACTGTTATTAGTATTTTACAAATTAATTTCTTCTAAATATAGACTTAAAAGTAGTATGTTATGCACCTTAAACTAAAAATAATAATAATAATAAAAACTCTTATTAAATGCTCAAAATATGTGGGCCCTCGATATAACAATATGCCTCTCTACAACAATATATTTATTTGGTCCCTAAAATAGTGTTGTAACGAGGTTTCACTGTATATAAATTGAAAAAATTCAATTACTACTTATTTTCTCTTTATTATTTATGTATATCTTATATTATTTATGATCGGATGTAATCTCAGGGCCTAACGCCAAACTTTGTGACCATTTGGTGACTTGGAGACGACTTTGGCGACCAAATTGAAATTACTAGAAAAATTAAATTAATGGATTAATATTAAAAAAATGCTTTGACATCAAGTGTCATCCTCTTCAAATTTAAAATTTAATTTTGAGTGGATAAATAAAAGTTATTTTATTAATGACTGAAAATTTGAATAAAACACATAAATAAATATTTATATGGCGAGTGTGAGATAATAGTAGGAATTGATAAACGAGGAGAACTAGATGAATAAAATTCGGTACACAGATTTAACATCTTTAGTGTAGACACCTAATAAATTTTGAGTCGGATACAACAAGGTTGACTGTCTGTAGGTCTGTACTTTGAGAAAAATGTAAACGTGATGTCTCGAAAATGCAATGACTTAAATAATTTAGTATGGAATTTTGAAATTAAAAATGTAGTTTTGTGTAAAACTTTTGTTACAATGGGTTTTAAAAAATGCGTATACATCACAAATTCGATTTTCAGGGACTATTAATTCTATGCAAAGATATATAGCCAAAACTCTCAATGGGAATCCAGCGATATATTTTTCAAGTATACGTATACAAGTATAAGTAAACTAACGACATATTAACCAACATTCATATTTATTTTCATATATATTGCGTTGCATATCGTTCTAATAAGACAAAATCCTCACAGTAATTGTATTTTATGTATAAAAATATTAATAAAATAGCTGATAAAATATAAGCCCGCATTAAAAAATTTCCTGAATTTATTTTCTTTACTTTTTTGCTTACATTTGTCAATTTATTTTTACCAAACGATTTAATAAAAAATGAATTTTGATAAGAATTTTTGATTTAAATTTGCAAATTCTTAGACTCTGTGGCAATACATTTGTTAAAATGAATTTTACTATCATTTATTGCAGAATTTTATGTTAAAAAAGAATTTTACTATTTTATTATAAGAAGTTAAAAATAATCTTTCATTTGTTGTGAGTGAAATCAAATTCTTCTTTACGTAAGTTAACTGTGACTTTATTTCTCTCAGGCAATTATTTTATTCTTGTAAAAAATGGTTCTAAAGTAAAACTAGCATAAACCAGTTAATCAAAGTTAATAAAAAATAAAATATTCTAACTCTGAAATATATTTAGTTAGAGGATTGAAATGACTCCATTGAAAGAAACCATCGGTGAGTTTGTTAAGAAAGTTTCTAATACATTGAGAGTGTAAATTAATTTGATTTATTTCTAATATTAAAAACAATTCAAAAGTACACTAACATTCTAAATTCTTAAACTTACTTTGTGATTTAAATAATCATTTATTTATTGATATGAAACCAGAACTTATTATTGTTATGATTCATATTATTTTTTTAATTATCGCTTTAGTTTGTAATCAATGACAATATTTTGGCAATTGTTTTTTCTTCTTCGTTTGGTAAAATATTACGATAGCAGCATTTTAAAAAAGAAACAAATTTGAAGTTTCTTCATATTTAAAAAAAGATTCATGCTTCATTTTGAAATTTTAAAGAAAGGCTACTCATTTGATTAATTTATATTGAATATTTTAATGTTGTATAATTTTTTAAAGATATCAATTTTTTATTTTTAACATTTTATTTAATTAAAATTTGTGAAACTATTAGCACCATTAAAAATATAAAAAGTTCCCAATAAGAAATGGAGCAAACAGTTATATTCAATTTAAAAATTTTAGAAACAAATACATTTTTTTTGAATAAACTGAATATGTATGGCGCTAATAGTTTCATTTTTTCAATTTATATATGAAGGTTTTTCCGATAATTATTCTTATGTTATAAACCTTTGATTCTAATCAAAAGAAATCGTAAAATTTTATTTATTAAAAAAAAAGTTTTTTTTTTTTTTCTGAGATGAAACTTTTATTCTAGAAAATATTTCATCAACAGGAATATTTTATTCGCATTTTTCCTTATATTGTATTTAATCATTTCTCGAATATTTTTCGTGTAAAAATTTTTTTAACCGATAAACTTTATATCTAGAAACGGTGGTTACAATTGAACAGTAACACACACACACACACACACACACACACACACACACACACACACACA
>JAPMOQ010001578.1:4501751-4571556 GCA_026543055.1 Argiope trifasciata | reverse complement strand
ACACACACACACACACACACACACACACACACACACACACACACACACAGAAAATTGAAAAGTTAAATATTACAATTAAGAGAAGGGTTTAAGGCTTTTCTGATATTATATGATTATCAAAGTTTCAAGCTTAAAAATATTTTGTTGAAGAAACTATTAAGAGTCCAAGTTACATGAAGTATCGAATTGAAATTTTTATCCGGTTATAATTTCAGCAAACCAGCCGGACCCCAAAAGCAGCTTGAAGAAAATATTTTATTGTGAATATGTATAAAACAAAATCATTCTTAATATTTCTCACTTTTTTTTTACGTATTATTGTTTTTGAGTATGCGGCTTCAAAAACGGAAGTTTTCTGATTGGAAAAAGAATGAAACGGAAAGAGTTCAATTTTCATTCCATTTTGTTTTATTTACCTGATAATGTCATAGGAGAAATTTTTAATCTGGATTCATCTAAAAAAAATGTATACCTTTCCTTACAATTAGAATCATTCTTTAATGTCAGCATCATGTATAATTAGTGAATATTTTCCTAATAGTTCAAAATATAGATTTTGCCTAGGTAATAAGTCGTTTCAAATTTCAATTGTGTTCTGTTTATTTTTTTAATTGATATAAATACTAATCTTCAACAACAATCATATTTTTCTCCTCTTATTTCATATTTTTCAATCTCAAAATTTTTCAAATCTTATAATACAGGAAAAAAAACAACAACCCCAGCAACTAAGTAATTGATTAAAAACTTAATAGAAATGGATGTCAGGTTTGCATTCGGCCAAGTTATAAGACGACGATTAGGCAGCTCATGCACAGAGAGGGAATGATATGTTTGCCACAATTTCATAAAATAGATAAGGTATTCCATACTTGGCTATAAATTGCTGTTTTGGTGTCATTGCATTTTTCTTTTTTTTTCATTGCCTATTGTATGAAAATGATGAATAGTAACACAAATTAACATAGTGAAATTAAAAAAAAATTGGAAAACTATAGAAAAAAAATGGCAAATAAATTGAGAAATAATAACAATATGAGCCAAAACCCTATCTTTTCATATACCTTCCAGGGAGGTGAAATTTAACCACTATAACGGAAACACCTCATCCTCATTTCGAGGTCCCCCCGGGAAGCGACAATATTGAGTCAGAAAAAACAAAGAGCAAAAAACATTTGAATTAATCTTTGATAAAGGATAATATTTTTCATGCTCAAAAACCACCTCTTCAAATTCAGCAAACGCATGCACAGCAAGAAAGATGTGGTGACATCTTAATAAGCCCGCAACAGCCGCTAGACATCAGCGATTACTTTTGTCGAATGTTTAAGTTACTGGACTTCAAACCTAAGCATCGCAAGTTCCATTCTAGGCAGAATTAAATCTACACATTGGCACAATTCCGCCAAAATCACTGCCAAAAAGAAATACAAAAAAGCGGCATGTTGTTGTCCCATTGCAATAATTATTTACCTTCGATTGAACTGTATTTTTCAGCCTTTCTAAGTATGCACTACCTACTGGCCATCTTATAACTGGTCGAGTGTAAACCCGGCATTGATTTTAGCTAGTTCATCCGTTGCTAAGTTTCTTCATTATTTTAAACAAAAGTTACTAAAATATGAAATTATTGTTTATTGAAAAATACTATTTGGCATTTATTTCAGACACTTTAAATATGTATCATTATTCGTATATCGCCAGATATTTTTTTGGTTGTTTGTTATTACTTTTCAAAATTTTTAGTGATGTTAAACTTTTCCTTTCCATTTCTCTGAAATGAAATCAAGTCTTAAAAAGATTCTCTGAAGCAGAAATTAAATTCTTGAAAAATCTTAAAAACTAGTCCAGAAAAACGAGAATTTACTTGGACGAGATGGTTATTTCAAGTTATACTTCATAAAGCTAGCGAAAAGAATAATAATTCTTCTTTCACTAACCAAATTTATTGTTTTAAGATGCAAGAAAATCGTGACTTTTCAGTATCTCATTATAAGCAAATCAGAAACGAACTTCGGCTTGGAAAATATAATAGGCCTAATAAAATCCCAGGAAACTTTAATGCATTCTTTATTAAAGACCAGCCTATGAAGACCAAGAAAAAAAAAATGTACCCGAAGCTTTTGATCCTTTTCTTACTTTTTAGCTTTCTTCATATTTGAAACATAACTTCGGGTTTTAGTGGCGTTTTTGGCCACCTATTATAAAAGAAGGTACAAGCCAAGTAATGCATTTTTAAAGGCGACGTGGAATCTTTACGGCGTTTCGTTTCCAATTTGGCGTTGCTCTTTGTCTCATTTTATTGCTGTAATTCGAGACCCGCGCTGTAAAATCAAAATGCAACGTGATGTGTGGGATCTTGGCGCGCTGAAATCCTTTAAGTGCGAAAGGATATGTTAAAAGGGAGTATAAAATGTTAAAGACAGTTATTGCAATTTAAATGGCGTTTCCCTTTTCTCTGCCATCCCATTATGTAAAAGAACGGCCGTGTTTATAGATTCGTTTTTCAGTAAGAACAACAATAAAAATGGCCGTCTTTTGCGTTTTTTTAGAACGACTTTGACAGCGCAAGTTCTGTCTGAAGAATCTTAAATTTCAATGCTATATCCTTGCTGTAATAAAAACGTGAAGTAGAAAAATCCATAAAAGTTAACGTACTGATTTGTTTGAAGGTTTTATAGAATATCGTGGGATTAATAATGTTGTCTAAGAATAAATTATTTTTGTAAAACAAAATTCTAATTATTTTAGTTCCAAGTTTTGCCTAGTTATGTGTGTGTTTTTCTTAGCATTTTAAAACATATACAGTATAATATTTTTTTCAAAGAAGGATAGAATGCAGTAAAAGTAGATATAAACATCTCCTGCAGAAAAAAAAAATGAATATTCTTTTTAATGAAGATTGGCATCCATCCATATTTTATAGCTATACACTGAAGTGACAAAAGTCATGGGATAGCAATATGCAAATATACAGAGGACAGTAGTATCGCAGCGAAAAAGTATAAATGCGTAGTTTATTTTCCAGAGCTTTCATTTGTGTTCAAGTTATTCATGTGAACAGGTTTTTCGTGATTTATAGCGGCACGACGAGAATTAACAGACTTTGAACGTGGAATGTTAGTTGGAGCTAGACGCATGGGTCATTCCATTGCGGATATCGTTAGTGAATTCAACATTCCGAGATCCACAGTATCAAGAGTGTGCCGAAAGTATGAAATTTCAGGCATCACATCCCATCATGGACAGCGCAGTGGGCGGCCACCTGCACTTAACGACCGAGACCGCCGACGTCTGTGTAGAATGGTCAATGTTAATAGAAACGCAACACTTCGTCAAATAACTGCAGGAATCAATGTGGGACGTACGAGGGACGAGTCCGATAGGACTGTGCGGCGAAATTTGTCTTCCTTGGGCTATGACAGCAGAAGACCGACTCGAGTGCCTTTACTGACAGCACGACATCGCCTGCAGCGACTCTCCTGGGCTCGTGAGCATATCGACTGGTCCCTAGACCAGTGGAAAACCGTGGCGTGGTCAGATGAGTCACGATTTCAGTTGTTACGAGCTGATGGTAGAGTTCGAGTGTGGCGCAGACCCCACGAAGCCATGGACCCAAACTGTCAGCAAGACACTGTTCAAGCTGGTGGTGGCTGCATAATGGTGTGGGCTGTTTTTACATGGCATGGACTCGGTCCTCTGGTGCAACTGAACCGATCATTGACTGAAATGGTTATGTTCAGCTGCTTGCAGATCACTTGCAGCCATTCATGGACTTCACGTACCCACACAATGATGGGATTTTTAGGGATGACAATGCGCCATGTCACCGGGCCAGAACTGTTCGCGATTGGTTTGAAGAACATTCCGGACAATTCCAGCGCATGATCTGGCCACCTAGATCGCCCGATATGAATCCCATTGAGCATTTATGGGACATCATCGAAAGGTCCGTTTGTGCCCAAACTCCTGCACCATCCACACTTTCACAATTATGGACGTCTATACAGACAGCATGGCTCAATATTCCTGCAGAGGACTTCCAACGACTTGTGGACTCCATGAAACGTCGAGTTGTTGCACTTCGCCGGGCAAAAAAAGGACCGACACGATATTAACAGTCATCCCATGACTTTTGTCACTTCAGTGTATATTTAGGACCATTTTTTTACCTGCTTGTTTCTGATAGAAAAAATTGCCATATTTTCCGGGGGGGGGCGAAATCTAAAATTTTCTTCCCTGATTACTTTGTTCATTTTCATGTAAGAATATCATTTATTTTCTATCATCAAAAATTATTATTATACCAAAACAAAATTCCATAAAAATAGCTACCAATATTTTTAGAGATTTATCACTCTTTTTGTTATTTTGTAATTTAGATAATTTTCGAGGATAACTGTGGGATTTTTAAAGGTTTTATTTAAAAAATTATTTATTCATTGATGGCAATGTGTTTTTATGCAAGTTCAATTTTGCTTTGCACATCTTTAAAAATATTTTCACATCTATTAACATTTATTCAAATATATATATATTTAACATATTTTGGAAATGCATTTCTATCCATTTGAAATTAATCAAATACATTTTCTAATGGACAGAATAATTAAAAATACATGAAATGTTTACTTTCATCATAATATTATGGTGCATATTAAGACAATTTTAATAAAGTGAATCCCTTTTTATTTCTTAAAAATTTGCAATTAATTGATGAAGCTTTTATTAAAAACTCCAACAAAATTATAAAGAAATTAAGCCACAAAAAATTTTAACAATAAAAATTCTAACTATTCATTAAAAATGAAATTATGATAAAAATTCTATCGGCATCTAATATTTTCACGATTTTGTTTTGATGCTCATATTTTTGATAAATATTTATTTTTTGCTGTGTGAAAAACTAATTAACGTATATTTTAAACAACTTTTTATTTTCATTATTTCCGCCATTTGATTCTGAAACACAAGATTTGACATTCTTATGGTTTCCCCTCTACAAATTGTTACCAATAATTAGATTTTATCCCTTATATGAAATTAATTTTTTTTTTATAAAATAAAAATCCTCATAAAAGACACAAAAATTTCAATATAAGGTTCTTGAAAATTCTTTGAAACTTTTTTATTCATTAATATTTTGAATAGAAAAGCACTTAAAGAATCTTCAAAAATGTATTAATATTAATAACATTCAAGCATTAGGTCCATTGAATAAACTCTATTGTATGCATTTTCGAAAATATCTACTCATTTACCATTCTTTTCATACCTCAGAGGAATTAAGGTTTTATATAGTTTGATTATCCTATTCAAGTAGTGCTACAAATCATTTTGAGTATACTAAAGAAAATTTTATATTCAAAACATATTTTTGTTACTATATTTTCAAAATATTCAAATAATTTGTTATTGAGTTTATATCTCGCAAGAGAAAGACACATGTCTCGTGGAAAATCATATTTGCTCAAAAAAAAAAAAAAAAAGGTTTATTCCTTCTCCAGACATGTTTTTGCTATCGAGGACATCAAATTGAACTTTGTTGTCGGAATCTCGGCATTCTGAAGTGCCATTAGAGATATTTCGTCGTATATTCTTTTATTTGTGACAATTTATTCCGACGTCAAATTTTCGGATATGTTTCAATCTTGATATTACATAAATTAAAATCTAAGAAAGAAGAAATTGAAGAAATTTCTTTTGAATATTACTCATCAACACACTCTCGCATATTTATTATATTTTCAAACAACGATTTAATTTTTCTTCTTCCACGTTTGCAAAGATGGAATTCTGTAATAAATTTTTTCATCTCTTTCGGATGTGCTAATGTTCTAAAACTGTGTTTATCTGATGACACTGTAATATATAAATATTTTCAAAAATTTACCATTCATATTTACAGCTGATTTAAATTTTTGACTTTAATCAAAGACAAATAAATTGTTTGCCCGTTGGCCCTTTCAAAAGCAATTGTAAACTGTTCCACTAAGAAAAAAATTGCCAAAGGCGATTACTTTTGTTGCCATGAAGATTTTTTTAAAGTAAGGAAATGACAATATTTTAAGGTTAAAAAAGTGGGAGAAAAAATGAAAATACTTCTTATTTAAAGTTAAAATTAACCAATAATTGTTCAAACTTCTGCAATAATAATAATATCTGCAATTATAATAATATAAATGATAATTGAAGGATTTGCTGCAAGAAAGACGCATCTAAAACCTAGGGGAATTTGGAGTTATATGTACTAACATGCGTTAAAAAAATCCCTCCACTACTGAATGTCTTATTAGTTTGTTGCAATAGAGAGGTAGCTCCTGGTGCTACCCCCATTACCATGCAAGAAGAAGAAGGTATCTTGTATACGAAAACAATGAAAAACGTACAAGGAAAGTAGAGTTTTCCTATCGTGTGAGTATACTGGTATCATAGAGAAGACAAGTGAAAAATTTATTGTTACTTAAGTTACTTTAGGAAAGATTTCCAACTTCGTTGACCTATTAATATGTTTCTTTCTGAAAGCTGGTAATAAAATGTACGGTAATAAAATAAATGGTAATAAAAGTATTTTATAAAGAAATAATGAAGTAGTTTTTATTGATGAAAAATACAAATGAATACAGGAAACATATATAAAGAGAGTGTTGGATTACTTTATAACAAGACGGTACGAATATTTAGCATTCAACAAATAAAGTCATTATTCAAATTTTCTTTGAAAAAAAATTACAAATCAGACACAGAAGAGAATTATTTAAATCTTTTGCATTTTAACTTTTCATATTTAAATTTTGAACTCACATACAGTATTAAAATGTTTTAAATCAATGAATCTTAAAGAAATTGAATTGACGTCCTCTCAATAAACAAATAGAATGAACAAGGAAATACCGTGAAATGTTTCATACGGTATAATATTCCGAATGAATTCTAATGTTAATGTGCTCAGCAAAGAACATCTGTGATTTGAAAATGATAGTATGATTGCAATTAAGTCGAATTAATTAATTAATTTAATAGTTTTTATAAACAATATAGAGATCTGATTAATTAAAAACATTAAATTAAAGATTTTATTTTTTTCAGAGATATTAAATTTTTGTATGATATGCGTTGTCAATATTATTGATAAATCCTAAAATCGCATAACAATACATATTTTCAAATCATGATAGACACTACAAAAACTGCTTTACGTATACTGAATATTCTGTGATTTTCTTTATGAGAAAGAATGAATAATTCCCAATCAAAATAAATAAAATGTATGAAAACTATTTCAGTTTGTCTACCAAAACTCTAAAATTAAATATTTATTTAATTATTTTCATTTTAACTTCTGTTTAATTATTGTTTTATGAATGCAGAATGACTATTGTATTACTTCCTTTTCAAATCATGATGAATGATATTAAGATAATCTGTTAATTTTTACTTTTATTAAAGGACTTTACATTATACACTGAAGTGACAAAAGTCATGGGATGACTGTTAATATCGTGTTGGTCCTTTTTTTGCCCGGCGAAGTGCAACAACTCGACGTGCCATGGAGTCCACAAGTGGTTGGAAGTCCTCTGCAGGAATATTGAGCCATGCTGTCTGTATAGACGTCCATAATTGTGAAAGTGTGGATGGTGCAGGAGTTTGGGCACGAACGGACCTTTCGATGATGTCCCATAAATGCTCGATGGGATTCCTACCGGGCGATCTAGGTGGCCAGATCATGCGCTGGAATTGTCCGGAATGTTCTTCAAACCAATCGCGAACAGTTCTGGCCCGGTGACATGGTGCATTGTCATCCCTAAAAATCCCATCATTGTGTGGGTACGTGAAGTCCATGAATGGCTGCAAGTGATCTGCAAGCAGCTGAACATAACCATTTCAGTCAATGATCGGTTCAGTTGCACCAGAGGACCAAGTCCATGCCATGTAAAAGCAGCCCACACCATTATGCAGCCACCACCAGCATGAACAGTGCCTTGCTGACAGTTTGGGTCCATGGCTTCGTGGGATCTGCGCCACACTCGAACTCTACCATCAGCTCGTAACAACTGAAATCGTGACTCATCTGACCACGCCACCGTTTTCCACTGGTCTAGGGACCAGTCGATATGCTCACGAGCCCAGGAGAGTCGCTGCAGGCGATGTCGCGCTGTCAGTAAGGGTACTCGAGTCGGTCTTCTGCTGTCATAGCCCAAGGAAGACAAATTTCACAGCACAGTCCTATCGGACACGTCCCTCGTACGTCCCACATTGATTCCTGCAGTTATTTGACGAAGTGTTGTGTGTCTATTAGCATTGACCACTCGGCGATCTCGGTCGTTAAGTGCAGGTGGTCGCCCACTGCGCTGTCCATGATGGGATGTGATGCCTGAAATTTCATACTCTCGGCACACTCTTGATACTGTGGATCTCGGAATGTTGAATTCACTAACGATATCCGCAATGGAATGACCCATGCGTCTAGCTCCAACTAACATTCCACGTTCAAAGTCTGTTAATTCTAGTCGTGCCGCCATAAATCACGAAAAACCTGTTCACATGAATAACTTGAACACAAATGAAAGCTCTGGAAAACGAACTGCGCATTTATACTTTTTAGCTGCGATACTACTGCCATCTGTATATTTGCATATTGCTATCCCATGACTTTTGTCATTTCAGTGTATATATCCACAAGACCACTGATAATTAATTTATAAATATCATAATTAATATTAAGATCTCACATATGATTAATATAAGTTTTCTCACGTACGATTTATAGTTTCATATCAGAGAAAACTCACTGAGAGAGTAATTAGTTATTATCTGAAATCAAAAAGTTGAAGTTACAAATTAATTTGTTCGCATTGTTTGTAAAATCGAATTTATTGGGGAAATGAAAAAGAAAATGATCAAATTAAATCTGGATGCATTACCTATTGCACAAAATAATAGAGAATTTGAGAAACAATATCTATCAAGATTGAAATTTAGAAAATGTACAAAAATAAGAAATTTCTGATTTTTAGTGTAAATGTTCTTTAAAATACTTTTTAATTAGAAATAAAATTACTTTTTTGTTTTGTGTATATATGATTAACATTATAGTTTTATAGTAATTTTAATATTTATAATGATAAGGAAGTGAAGAATGTAGATTATTATTCTATAACATAATTTTTAATTTTCTTTAACATCTGACTTAATGACAGCAAGTATTTTCAGTTGAAAATGATAAAATGTTTTTTTCACAGTCACAATAAAAGAATTTAACTAAATGTTTATGAGCATGCAAAAGGCCTTCAAAGAAAAAGTGAAAGAATAATTTTATTGAAATATCTAGAAAAACTATTTATATTTCTTTTGCAGATTCGACTTTTAGAAGTACTCTTTTATGCTTGGATTTCATCAAAAGATATTTAAAAATACATAAAAAATTTCTATAATTTTAGTCTCAAAATTTAATTGTGTTATAAAAGCAGAAAAAATAAAGGAAATGTAATTAATAAAATTAAAAGAATCTTCCTCCAAAGCATACTTAACGAAAACATATTGCATTTCTTAAAAATCAATCGAGTTGAGAAATAATTAAAGTACTGATAGTTAAGAGTTTACTTAAATATTCAGAAATGCAAAGACCAAGGAAAGAGTTTGAGGAACAAAACCCCTCAGGAAATTGAGCCATAAATAATTACAAATGTTCCAATGCATCTGCTTACAGATGCTATACATTTTCTTGCTAAGATAAATGGCAATCAAGTACCAAACAAATTCCTTGAAAACCCTTGACGAAATTAAAATGAATAAAATAAGTAAAATTGGTATTCCCCCTTCTGCTAATAAGAAAAGAAGAAAAAAGTCATTTTGCTGCAGCTCTGGCTGAAAAAAAAAAGAAAAATATTAGCAAAGTCAACGGACTACCTACTTTAAAAAGAAGATAAATGCTTTTAATTTTAAGCCATGGTAGCTTTCGTTACCAGGTTTTAAACCGTAATACGTTATCGTAAGTTGAATACTTTGGCTTCAAAAGACTTTGAAAAAAGATAAAAATTCTTTTTTTTTCATCTTGCTGTTTTGCTGAAGGTTTTTCTTTATTTCCCTAGTGTGTAGTGGAGGGGTTTCCCTTTTTTTATTATAGGAGGAGAGTAATCTCATAAAATACATAATATGAAACATGGCTTCGTTTGCCGACAAGAGCTCATTTGGGGACAGTTTTTGAAACTAAATGTGAAGATATATCTTGCGATTCTTTGATTGAAGTTGCGATGGTTTATTTAAAAATTTTCATTTTTCTTTTGTGTTTATTTTATTGAAATCACATTTCAAATGTTTACAATGCAGTTTAATTTACTTAGTAGCCATTGCGATTACATAATGTCTTCCAATATACATCCACCAATGTGGGGCCGCGTAATCTTCGTACTCAAGTTCAGAAAATCCAGCCTGCTTGATTTTCTTGATCAAATCTGTGTTGAGAGTGCATCCGTTCGAATAAAGATACCAGATAGGATGGAGGAGTTTTTGTAAAAGCAGGCCAAAGCTGTTCATGGGAAAGGCAACATGCTCCAAGCATATATATTTTCCTCCCTGAAATGTTCGAAAGAGAGATGTAGTTGTTTCTTTGAAAGTAATGCAGATCGATTCTATCTTTTTATTTTGCTTATCAGAAATTTTATTAAAAGAAAATGATAAAATGATACGCCGAAAATCTGATCAAGATATTATCACTATTGTTCAGTAAATTATTCTTGTTTTATTAAATAAGAAATAAAAGTTCCATTAGTAAAAGCCAGCGCGATCAGATAAAAAATTTTGTAATCAAATCTCAAACCAAAAATACATGAAAAATTAAATAATTAGTAATACTAATATAGGAACAGATACATATATCTTTAAATAGTCACAAATCAATAAGTTGAAAAGGGAATTTCAGAAAATTTATATTTAATGCAGGAAATTTTTTAAAGGGAAACAGCCGAGTCAGTTTTATTTCTTTGTTAACATTTGAAATTCAGTTTATCAGATTTATTTGTAGGCAAGATGGTTTAACTTGATAATATTTGGTTCTTTTTGTAAACTAGAATCGCAGAAATTATTCAAAACATTCTATTGGTTGACTCTACAGCTGCCAACTTTATATGCAATTACTTTTTAGATAATAGATGATTTTTATGAAATACATTTGGCAGATTTTAATTTAGCTATTTTAGTAGATAAATGAAAACGAATATTATTTTCTCCTTAATCATTTTAGAGCATATTATTGCGATTCCTCATTTCTTTTTCTAGCATTACTTTGTAATAGCATTTTTAAGATGTTTACTCTAAAAATGTTTGAATATCTAGTTAAATAAAAATAATAATTATGCATAAAAATAGAAATGAGCGGAACAATGATTTTGTTTTCATTATTTTAACGAAATTGAAACCAATATCATTATTCAATGAGATCTTTTGATCCCATGTTTTTTTTGGTTAGTATTATGATAAAAAAACAAGCCTATTTAAAAATTGATTTAAAAAGAGAGATTTTCACTTTAGAACATGATTAGTTTGATATGCTTTTGCGAAATTTTAAATAAATGACATAAAACTGTTACATACAGAAGGCAAGCATTGATGCAATCAAGTCAAACAGAGTGGTCGAGTCAAATTTGAATAATATGTCTCTCCGTTTTTCTGTATTATAGAATCAAATTTCTTAAAATTTTTTAAAATTTAATCCTTTACATTATATATTGGAACCTGAAGTTTCAAGCAGGTATTGAAGAACCGGATAGTTAATAAAACAGGAAATATTGATGTCATTCAGACTGTGTAATATGAACATACGTCTGAAAAGAAATCTTTAAATTGAATTTATATAATAAGACCACCTCGTAATGACATACCTTGTATGCTAATTCTAAAGAAAGTAGCAGATAACACTTACAGGTTTCAGAACACGCAAAATCTCCTGGAGAACTTTATCGGGATCTTCACAAGAGCACTGGAATAAGGATGTAACCACAACATCCATTGTACTGTCTTCCACGTCTTTCATATTCTCCGCAGGTTGAATTATTGTTCTGTTGTAAGTTATGTGATCATATTTTTTGGCATTACTTCGGAAGTACGGTTCGAAAAACTTATTCTTGTCCACGACAGTTAGCTTGCAGTTATCTGGAAAGTAGGGCAAGTTGGCTCCGTCGCCAATACCTATTTCCAGAACTTCAAGAGGGATAGAACTTTTGTTGACCGAAAAACTCTTTTGAAGAAGCCCGAACATTTTTATCCTTAACGGAACCAGCTTTGACTGAAAGGTTGACTGTATTATATACACGTAAATCCATGAAAAAAGCATGTCTTGAAATGATGAGAAGAGCAAAAGAGCAACAGTAATTGGTAGTCCAATGGTCGTCGCAGCCACCCATATTATGACTGCAATAAACAACCATATAACTTCGATCATGATTGCTAAACAATCCATCTGTATTAAGATTCCAAATAATATTTCTTCTATTATATTGGTAAATTGATAAGTAAATGTCTTCTTCTATTGATTGGTAAAATTAATAGTACAAAAGTTGAAGATACAAGACAGTCGGATTTATGGAAGATGAATAACCTGAAGGAATAAAAATTTTATATATTAGAATTGTTTCTACATTAATATTACTTAATATCTATTATATATTTTTCTACTTGGCATACCTCCTTTACATTATTTATAAAATTTAGAGTTAAACGTTTTTATTATATTTATATTAAATTTGTACAGATTAATATACAAATTCTTTTTGATACTTATTTATCATATACAAATATACAAATTCTTTGTGGTACTGATTTATTTAGAGATTTAAATATCATGAATGAGAGGAAAAATATTTAGATAGAATTTGTGGGTATGTAATTTTTTAAAAGACATTTTAAAATGTACTTATTATATGACTGCAACCATTCTAAGGAAACAGCATAAATTATTATTATATATATGAAATAAATATGTATGAAGCTGAAGAATTTATTATATGAGGAATTTGTCATTACTGTTTAAGCCGGATTAAATTAAGACTAAATTTTTACAGTACCTTTTCATTGTAAATAAAATGAAATATCGCTATCAGTTTTTTGCTATAATCTTTATTTCTACTATGAATAAAGATGAACGCATTTCTAATATTAATAAAGATTGTGTTTGTTAGTTCTCTTAAGAACAGATAGTTTGAACAACAGCAATCAAATTTGGCTAAAAGAAGTTTTGTATATAGGACAGATTTAGTCTCAAGAGATGGCAACACTCATGGGAATGACGTGATGGCGCTCGCTTTTCCCCGCTTGAGAAAGCGAGTTAAAAGACTTAACGCCATAAGTCGAAGAATGAAAGTTTTACGATGTAGTGATAATGTGATGCTTTAATTTATGTAAAGGACAGCCAGCCTTACTTTTTCATGTTTTGCTCGTCCTAAATATTGTGTCAGTCCCTTTAATTATTAATTAAACAATATTTGAAAATATGAAATTCTTATCATTACCGATTCTAATTCTCATCATTATCGGTTCTAGGATTCTAATTCTCCTCATTACCGGTTCTAATACTCAAACCCATATGGGAGCACTGGCCGATTGGATTTTGCCCACTTTATTTAATCCTCTAGATAAAGAAATATGTATATTATGGGTTCCAACTATCTTCAAAAAATTGACAAACGGAAACAACACCAAATGATGGAAAAGGAGAAGTATTGTGGATATTTGCAAGTGATGATGGAACCGAAAGTAGTATCACCTGTAGCTGCAAAATGTGGGTAAACTTCTTTCATTGATGATTTTATTAAAAAAAAATTGATGCTTAACCTAGAATTTCAAATCAATTCTAACTTTTAAATTGATGAAAATTACAAGTATAAGAAAATAGAAGAATAAGTCATGAAGTTATTTGATGAAATTCTGTATTTGATGCTGAAAAAACAAATGTTCTTTGAAGAAATTCGTTGATATTAATCGCCTATTTGATGTTCCTTTGATGTTGAATTTAACTCTTCTGCTTTCTTTCATGAATATTTGATTTTTGAAGATAATTTTGAATCACTAATTTGAAAAATATCTAACAAATTTTATATTACTATTTGATGTTGTATTTAAAAAATTGTTTAGAAGAAAAATTTGAATTGCTACTAATTTGAAGATTACCTAACAAATTTTGAATTACTGTGTGATGATTAATTAAAAAGTTTTGTATTAGAATATTTAAAATAATATTGCTGTTTATAGTGGCGCTGATGCTCATTTGAATTCATTTCTTAAGATTACTGGAATGAATCGTTTTTGAACGAAATTTTAAAATTAATATATTGTGGCAAAATATTATTGCTTCATTTTTGAATTTATATTGCATACATACGCATGATGCAAGGCTTGACCACAAACGTGTTTCGCAGCCACAACCAATTTGTTAACTCATACGGACTTAAAGGTCTCAAAAGTAATGGTAAGAAATGTTATGGATGCAAAAACTTCGGCCATATACATGCTAATTGTCCCCCAAATTCCACCTTCTATGCCATCATTTTATGGCAATATCTCTATTCCTTCCGATAGAACTGTTCACCCAATTTCTGAATTGCCTGGACAAATTCCCACAAATTCTTTGCATATTCCCATAACTCTTGCCAAAATTAAATTTTTTGCTCTTTGTGACACCAGTTCTCAAGCTACCATAATTACCGAGAAAACACATAGAAGCATATCATAAAGATTATTAAAAACCCTTAAAATTTCCCTTACCGTTGATTGAAGAAGTTTTAGATGAACTTGAAGCATCTAAAGTTTTTACCTCTCTCGTCCTTAAAAAATGGATTCTTTCATGTACCCATGGATCCAAACAGCACGAAATATACATTTTTTGTGACTCATGAAGGTCATTACGAATTTTTGCGTGTACCATTTGGATTGTCAAAATAGCTCTAGTTGTTTTCCAACTTTTTTAATATTTTTAGGAAACTTATACTTGAACGTATTATAATTGTGTATATGGATGCTCTTCTTATTCCATCCCAAGATGAAGCCGAAGGTTTACAAAAACTAAAAACAGTTCCTCAAATAGCTGCGGATAATGGTCTTAAATTAAAGTTTAAAAAATGTAACTTCCTGCAAAGAAAGATAGAATTCCTCTGATATGTTACTGAAAATGGCACAATAAAACCTTCACCCTCTAAAACACGAATAGTTCAAAACTTTCAATAGCCTAAACAAAATCAGCCCTAAAAAATCAAACTTTATAGTTCTAACAAGTTACTCCAGGAAATTTATACCCATATATGCTCTCATCGTCAGACCTCTAACTGACCTTTTTGGGGATAATGTCGAATTTGGCTCAAAACAAATTGCTTCTTTTCATGAGCTGAAATCATACTTCCCCAAATCCGGTTCTTTATGTTTTTCAACAAGATCTTCATTTAGAACCTCGCATTGATGCAAATGACCTAGGGTTTGGTGCTGTACTTTTCCAAAACTCTGCTGATGGACAATTCCACCCTATCCATTATTTCAGTAGAAAAACTTCCGTTCTGTAACAAAAACTCAGTAGTTATGAGTTGGAAGTTCTTGTAATTATTATTGTTATAGTTATTATTGAAGCATCTAAAAAAAGTACTTGTTAGGTACAAAATTTAAAATAATGACAGATTGCGACGCAATCTGGAAAACAATGAATGAAAAATTTCTACCGCCAAAAATTGCTCGATGGGCGTTGATGCTTGAAGAATTTAACTATGAAGATGTGATGGTCTGATGGACAGATGAAACATGTGGATGCCCTTAGCCGTTACTCTGTTCTTGTGATCTCTCCAATTGATGTCACACGAAAGATCAAAATTGCTCAAGAAAAAGGTGAAAAAAATGATATTTTATATAAATTACACAAAAATAACGAGCTTTTGGTGGTTCCACAATTGATGCAGACAGAAATAATCAATAATGCACCCTCACAAATTCATTTCGCTCTTCGAAAAAATGAAAAAATTGTTTCTCGAATCTTTAACATATCTAACCTTACAAACCTACCCAAGATATTATTTCTAATTGTATACCTTACATACTGTCCTCTAGAAAAAAGAACGGTAAACAAAAAAGAACTGCTTCATCCTATTCCAAAAGGTGATTGATTGAAAACTGCTTGACTGTTACCATTGTAATTTTTTAGGACCCTTTCCATCCAATAAAAAGTGTTTTAAATATGTATATTTTTACTGTTATTGATACATTTTCGAAGTTTGTATTTATTTACCTAGTTACATCTCTTTCAACTAAAGATGCTTTGGACAAATTAATATTACAACAGACCATATTAGGAAATCCTTTGAAAATAATTACTGATAAATATAATGCTTTTACTTCGAAAGAATTCCAAAATTTTTGTGAAGAACAGTCAATTAAACGTATTCAAATCTTTACTGGAATATTATTTCGCAACGGACAGGTTGAAAGGCACCAAGGTATATTAACTCCTGTTCTTATCAAATTGTCTATTAATGAGCCGGACAAATGGTTTAAATATGAACCACGGTTACAACGAGTTTTAAACAGCACTACAGCACTTAGCACAAAATTTACATCTTTTCAAGTTTTAATTGGTATTGAAATGAAAGGAAAAGAGGACATCGAGATAAAATAAAACCTACTCGAAGAACAATATGGACACATTATTTACGACAAAGAAAAATTTCGCATCGAAGCCAAGTGAAATATCTTGAAATTACTGCAGGGAAACAGAAATCAATACAATAAAAGCCGTAAACCTGCTTCCATTTCTAAACAATATCTTTTTTCGGTTACATAAATCGATGTTTTAAACATAGGCAGAAAGGTAAATGCATAAGCATAAATAAATGCATACGAATATCATAAAGAAGAGAATGTTGGAAGGTTTCAAAAATAGTAGGACTTATATGTCTATAAAAATTTAAATTAAAAAATGTTTTGCTTAGTCCACTTGAAGCAAAATATTTGATTAAAATGTTTAAGTGATTATTAATTGTTTAAGAGAACCAATTTGTTTCCAAAAAGCTAACATAGCATATGGAATTTTTTATATGAGTATCTTACAAGAATATGTGCAACATTTTTTTATATTTGAAAACTGTTGATAAAATCTTTTAGTTTTCATTTAATCTCAGTGTCAATGTCTGTACATTTATATAGTCTTGAACGCTAAAATATAGCAAAGTTGTTTAAAAGTTCAATATATTACTTAAGAATAATTTGTGATTTCCATTGTAGTAATTATAAAGCTAATTAGGCAAGCTAAAATCTATAAAGCTACATTTCGACGAAAATTGGAATATTGAGGTAGAAAGAAAACACACTTACTCGTATCTCCTTGCATTTCAATTCATTTATTTAGATTTCATTATCCTATAAATTTCTGTGATGGCATTCGAGGAAATAATTTCTTGCTTTTTTTCTCTTTTTAATCTAATAAAAGTAGAATAGAAACAGCAATTATTAATTTTTTGATGAATAAAAGCAGAATAGCGAAAAAATGTTTAAAAAAGAAAAACGACAGATAACTTCATGTAATCAAATTGTTTCTTCATAATTAGAGACAATTTACGAAATTTGAAAAGATTGTCACGATTACAAATAGCAACAATTTCCTTCTAAATAAGGATAGAAATAATAAGGTATGAAACATTACTCAAAAAATTAAAAATGAAATCTACTATCCCAAATTTCAAGTTATCATGTTAGAACATTATTATTTTTTAATTTATAATTTGTCTTAATTATTTTTGCCTTCATTAATTTAAGTAATATAATTTTTTTAAATTCAATTCCTACTTCGATCAACATAGATTTAAAAAAAAATCTTAGTTACTTTGTATTAAATAATTTTCAAAAAATTATTGATTTTTTGGAAGAATCGAACTCGCATTCTTCACCTTCAAGTGAAAAATACTGAAATCCTCGCATTTTACCGATTGAGCTGTTGATTTTAACTTTCATTGCAAACTATTAAAACTTTATTTAAAGTATTATAACTAGTTAATGAATTAATATTAAAAAAAACCTATACAGTAAACTCTCGCAACAACGATACCCGATACAACAATAACTCCCTCTACTACAATAATGTTTTGTGGTCCCGGTGATTTTGCATATAAACTAATGTTAATCTGCCCTTAATATTGCGATATTCTCTAGAACAATAAGCCTCTGTAAAACGATTTTTTCAATCTAAATTTCAGTATTATTTTCTCTCTTTATAATAATATTTTGATTTTCAAATGCTTTTTTTTTTCGTTTTCTTTTGTTATTTTTTCCGTCTATTAATACTCATTATGGATATTCAACTTATCCCTGAAGAAATAGCTATTGTTCAGATTTCAAAACAGATGAAGACCATCCTTTTGGGAATTGGAGTGGGTGAGGGGGGTGAAGAGTAAATGCATGCCTAGTCTCTTTTCCCAGTAAGCTTTGGAATTCTGGCAGGGCGAAAGCAACTATCTTTTCGAGATAAACTGAACGTTATCAATGATATTGATGAGGGAATGAAGCAGATTGATGCGGCTAAGAAACATGGATTATCGTAATCTACAGTTGCAACGTTTCTAAAGAAGAGAAAGCAAATCGAAGATGCTGTAATTTCAAATGAAATTAACCCAGAGCGAAAACGACTGAAAGTTGCGACTAATGAAAACATTGATGCTGCTGTTTTAAAATGGTTTCAAGAGATGAGAGCAACAAATGTCCCAATAAATGGACCTTTATTATGTGTAAAAGCACGGAAATTTGCAGCAATGCTAGGGAACGAAACTTTCAAAGCTAGCAATGGTTGGTCAATGCGTTTTCGAGATCGTCATGGAATAACTTTCCAAGAAGTTCACGGAGAGAAAAAGTCAGCCCCGATAAACGACGCAAATGAATGGCGGCAAAACAAGATGAAAGAAATCTTAGAAAAGTATGCTCCAGAAGACATTTATAATGCAGATGAAGCTGGGCTGTTTTTCCAACTCCTACCCGATCGAACATTGGCATTCAAGGTGAAAAGTGTTATGGAGGGAAGAAATCAAAGCAGAGACAACCTCTCGTCATTGGTAAATCATTGAAGACAAGGTGCTTTAAGAACGTGAAAAGTCTTCCCGTGTAGTATAAATCAAATAAGAAGGCTTAGATGACGTCTAATTTTTCCCCCGAATGGTTACAGATGTTAGACAATGAAATGAAGAAGAGAAAGAAAAAAATCGTTTTGTTGATAGATAACTGCGGTGCTCACACGTCATTTCCAAAGATACAAAATATTGAAATCGCTTTTTTCCCTACCATTTGCACTTCAATTTTACAGCCACTTGATATGGGCATAATTAAGTGCTTCAAAGGATATTACAGAAAACGGTTGGTGGACTCCATACTTGTAAACTTTGAAAATAAAGTAGAAGACCCTTTCAAAGCTGTAAATGTCAAGGAAGCGTGTCACAATATTGCTGGAAGTTGGTGGGAAGTTACAGAAAAAACCATTCGGAATTGCTGGAAAAAGGCCGGTCTTTGTGTTATGGAAGATAAGAAATCTGATAATGATGAAAATTCCATAGACAATGATCTCTCAGATGATCAAGAATGTGTTTTGCACATCAAAAAATCCGTATCCCAATTTGAGGAAACAAGCGGTAAAAAGTTTGAAATTAGTATAGAAGACTATTTAACAGCAGATGATGATCTTATGGTTTTCGCAGGAATTACTGATGAAGATATTCTCTCTGAAATTACTGATGAGATAGGAAACAATGATGAAGATGATGATGATATTGATGATGATGATAATACAGGCCCATCGCAGTCCTTATTGTCATCCCAGGAAGCTCTTCAATCTGTGAATTCTCTACGGAAATTTTTTTCAAGCCTTCCATCGACAAATGAAGAACATTTTCGTGCACTAGACTCAATGCATACAGTATTGGTGTACTTAACAGTTAAAAAAATGAATAAACAAACAAAAATATTGGATTATTTTCAATAAAAAGTGTTTTCAGCTATGTGAATATTTCTGTGCTTATTTTCTGAATTTATCTTATTTATTAATTTTTTTAGTATTTAAACCACTATTATTAGTATTTTACAAATCAATTTCTTCTAAATATAGACTTAAAAGTAGTATGTTATGCACCTTAAACTAATAATAATAAAAAAAAAACTCTTTTAAAATGCTTAAAATATGTGGGCCCCCGATATAACAATATGACTCTCTACAACAATATATTTATTTGGTACCTAAAATACTGTTGTAACGAGTTTTCACTGTATTACCATCAACTGTCATCCACTACAAGTTTAAAGAAATGTGTATTTGAACTGGAGAGGATGAATAAAAAGTATTTTATTAACGACCGAAAATTTGGACTAGATATAAGGAAAGTGTGAACTAATAGCTACAGCATCATGCTTCTGCATAGAACATGAGAGCTTCGACACTACGTCTACTACCAGCACTATTTCTACTATCCTACCAGTTGACTTAGATGAATGGTTGGTGGACTCAGCTGTAACAGCACGCTTCTGTGAAAACCAGGAAGGATTCTGTGATTGGACAATATCGTATAACTGCCTCTATGAGAAATTTTGAATGGAGAGAGAGATTCTGATACGAAAATTAGCGAATTTGATAATGTAATTTATACACTTGATGGCAAAATTCATAAATGAATAAAGCATGCTTTATTCCTAACGATTATGCGTAACAATTTGATATAGACACAAACTAATTATCTATGGTAATGAAGGTAATATTTTATGATAATTCTGAGAGCTGGGAAGATATAATTTGTATTTGTTTAGCAAATGATAGAGGTTTATAGATGGGTTTTTAATAAAAGGATTTTCGCTTTTAGAACTTGTTTTCTAAAACACTCAAATTTTGAAGGAACTGCATTTCTGGACACAATTCATTACTGCAATGATAACCATCTCACTCCAGCTGCTAAACTTAGATTTAGCATTTTGATATCTAATCTATCACACCAGCCTACCCATTCTTAAAAGCTACTAGCTGATACCCGGCGCGTTGCTGCCTCAGAATTAATCTTGGAAATATAGTTTGGAATTTGAAATAGTTATCTTGTTTGATTAAGAATGATATTTATTTTCTTGTCTGCAATGAATACATTTAGTGAAATTGAAGGATATATAAAGGAGAAGCATAAATAGTATTTATTTCATTTTTAAAATTCTATTCTACAAACAAATATTCATTTTTAGGAATTAGATTTATGCATTCTTTTAGAATTGTAAAGCTTGGTGTTCTTTCAGAATGGAAATGAAAGAAACCATCTATTGTATCTCGTGATTCGTTTAATATTCGTTCAGAATTTTCAAGTTTAATGTTAAAAAATGCAATTAAAATATTTGTTTAAAAAATTGAATAAATACAGAAAATATTTGTATTCCATTAAATCTTTAATATAGTTGAAAAGATAATTTTTTGAAAACCAACATGGTGGAAAATTATTTGTAGTATTCTATTTTCGGAAGTTACTGTAAAAAAACGCTAAAATTTTATTAAATATTTAGACAAAATTTCAAACCTATAGGGTCCTAAAACTTTCTTGTACATTCTCTAATAAAACTATTACCCCACAGAAAGGTTTGCATTGCATTTGCATATAACAGCTACGAAATATTAACGTATAGCTTAAATTTAGCATCTTTACTGAATCTGTTGTGTTTCCTTGGCGAATTATTTGTGGTTAATCCAGGGTTAATAGATGCAGTAAACCGATCTGGAACTTTTTTATGATTTAGGTGATTGTATTATACTTATAACCTTCGCATAACTTTAGGTAACAAGTATTGCAAGTTTTACCGCAGTCGGATGAGCGGTACGGCAGCGCATAAGAGACATACAGACAAACGTTCATTTTTATTCATTTAGATTTCTAACACCCACCTTCCACAGCTCTTTCTTAATAAACTCTGGTGGGTGTACTGCGCCTTCTTCTAAGCTCTGTGAGAGTGACTTAACCCTGATTTATGGCTACTCTATATTATCGCCTTCTTTACCTACAGCTAGACGGCTTTCACAGCTTGAGACCACCTTATATTCTCTCTTTCAGGTTATTTTTCTTTTGGATCGCATAGAGGTTACGGTGAACAAATGATGTGATGCAACTGACAACGTGTTACCATGTTGCAGGCTTCAATTTGATATTGAAAGATTAGGCCGTCTTACTTGATATTTTAGCATGGTGAGAAGGGCTTTACGCTAAGAGATGCTTTTTGTGTATTTCATGTGCTTTTATTTATAAGGATTTATTTTATGTTTGTAAGGATGGATTTCGTTACACATTTTTACTCTTTCTACCAGAGATTTTGTATAATTTCGTATTTCCTACAGATAAGCTATTTTAATATTATTCATACAATAAAACATGAACGATCAATCAATCAGTTCAAATACATTGAAATCATAAAAAAGTAATTTTTTGAATCTCAAAACAACAATAATAATATTTACGGAAGTTATAGCAGAAAAAACTAAAAATTCAGCCTAATTTTTAAATTTTAAACTATAAGTTCAAAAATATAGTTCCGAGATGCAAATTCCCATCTTTTAAAATCTGTATGCGCTAAATTTGATTAAAGGATATAGAGCGGTTTATAGAGCGCCTGTTATCAGTTATAAGATTCACTTATCTATATTTTGGTTATAAACTAGTGTCGCCACCTACTAAAATCTTTTAAAAACTTTGATTTTAATATATCATGAGCAAATTTAATGCATACACATTTGAAAAGATGGGAATATGTGTCTTGGAGCTATATTTTTGATTTGTAGTTTAAAAATTGAAATTAGACTGAATTTTCAGTTTTTTTCTGCTGTAATTTCCAAATAAATTATTAATGTTTTAAAATTAAAAAAAAAAACTTTTTTAATGATTTCAGTGTATTCAAATTGATGGATAAATCGATCCTATTTTCCTGATTTTTGCGAAGCTTAAATTTTTTTAAATTTTTAACAATTTATTACGTTACTTTCATTGTTTCATTAAATACTAGATTGTATGATTTTCTTCTATTTCTGAAAGCGAAGAAAGAAGGATTTTGTTAATATCTATGTAGCCTATTATACGAATAAGGAAGTATAGCCTCAGTACCGCATTACCACAATGGCCACAGTGAGGAAGCAGATTTAATTTTTATCCCATTATTTACTCATTGTATGCAACTAAATATTTAGTCATACAATTTTTTATAGTTGTTAGCGAATTTGAGAAAAAAAAGTAAATTCAAGATTTCATAGTACTTATAATAATGAATTATACGTTTTAACACGTTACTACTTTCTTTTGGATTAATTTTTTGCCAACAATTGTAAAAATACATTTAGTTTGATTTATTTACTATGAATCTAAACTGTTTGGTATCAACTTTTGTATACAATGAGATATTTTCTAACCGGACTGTTATTTCATAAAGTATTAATTTTTATCCCATTATTTTATGATTCAAAGATTTTATATTTTACAGAATTTTTTTTTATTTGACAGCAAATAAAATGGATTTTTTTTATTACCCTGCTTGTGACTTACTCTCATTCTAGCAACCCTAAGTAGCATCCTTATCTGTCTAATCGGAAATCGGTTCCTATAAACAATAAAAAAATATGAAACACAAAGTTAAAAATTAATACAGTAAAATCTCGTTACAACGAACTTCACGGGACCGTAAAATTTTTTCGTTATAACGGATATTTCGTTGTAACGGAATTTTCAAAATTGAACATAAGAAACAATTAGATTAAGAAATTATCAAAACCAACCATGAAAAACTGCTTTTCAAGAACGTGGAGGCTACTATCATCTAAAATATGAAAAAAATGACTTACCTCTAGGGAAGCAATCACCTTTAAAAAACAGACTGCAAAGAAATAAAAATTTTATTTTAGAAAGTCCAGGATCTTTTTCTGTACAAGGTTAGTCGTCACATTAGAAACTAAGTAGTTTTGAAGATGGTGAATGCTTGAAAAAATCAAGTCCGGCACATTACTTTGTGAATTAATAAATGATCGCAATGTCTCCAAACTCGCTTCTGTTGAAGTAACAACTGGCGCATTGTCTTCTACCACAGTTTCTTCATTTTCACTGCTTTCATCATCAGCATCACTCCTGTCGTCTTTAATGGATTGAACGATGTCTTCTTCTGTCAGTTCATAACATGTTAGGACGTTGTCATCTGCACCGGGATAATCGTTCAAATCAACCTCATCTGAAATCGAAGTTTTCTTTTTTGTGGCGTTCCAAATTTCTTCTAACCCCGATTGCTGAGTTTCGTTTGGATTCTCTTCTTCTAAATCGGCATCCTCTGGATCTGAATCATCGTCTACTGAATGGGTTGAATGTTTCCAACAGTTGCCTATTGGGGATTGATTGATGTCATCCCAAGATCCACATATCCATTCAATAACTTCCTTAATGTTGCACGTTTTTCTCCAAATCGCACAAAATTTGACGCGGTAAAAAGGTTCTGTAGCGGTATTTTACTGCTCGGATGATACCTTGGTCAAGAGGTTGAAGCTTTGACGTGCAATTAGGCGGGAAATATTTCACATGGATGTTATCCAATTTTGGTGGATTATTATGGGGAGTACAGTTGTCAATGAGAAGAAGGATTTTCCTCCTCTTCTTTTTCATATCTTTATCAAAATCGATGAGTCATTCATTAAAAATAGATTGCGTCATCCATACTTTTCTGTTTGATTTGTAAATGCATGGTAATGATTTACAGTTTTTAAATAATCGAGGTTTTGTGGATTTTCCAATGATGAGAACTTTTCGCTTCTCTGTTCCGGATTTGTTACAGCAAAAGAGGGCAGTGATTCGTTGCTTTGAAGCCTTCCCACCAACACATTTGTCACCTTTTAAGGCCAAGAATTTTCTCTGCTCAAGCTGAAAAAAAAAACTCCAGCTTCATCAGCATTGAACACATCATTTGGGCTGTATTTTTTAATGAGGGCTGCCACTTCTTCTTTTCTCCATTCGTTGACCGATTCCATCGGTGCGTCATTCGCCTCCCCAGATATGGATTTCATAACCACTCCGTACCGCTCTCGAAAGCGAATCAACCATCCAAAACTAGCACTGAAGTTTTCTACACCCAGCATCTTAGCAAATTCTAAGGCTTTTTCTCGGATTAAAGGTCCGGTTAGTGGAACATTTCTGGACCGAACATCTTGAAACCATTTGAAAACTGCCTTATCAACATCTTCAAATTGGGCTTTACGCAACCTTTTTCTTTAAGGGCCAAGAACAGAAGTTTGCAGTTGCTTAAAAAGGTTTTCACGATCTTTTAAAAAAGTTGACAATGGTGATGGAGAAATGCCGTACTTTTTAGCCACCTTACCTTTTTTAATTCCATTGTCTACCTCGGATATGATGTTTTTCTTTTCTTCCAAAGAAAACTGTTTCCTTTTCACAGAAGGATCCATCACATATCGAGCTGTAGAGTACGTAGAAACCTTACTTTTCGTAACACTTCTCACTCCCGTCTGACTACACTACAGGAAAGGCTAGAGGCTTTTTTTTATTGAGAATGGAACCAATAATTATTCAGTTTTGTTTTCGCACCGCGATAATTTTTTGTTTACTTGTCGGAAAAATCCGTTTTTGTTTATTAATTACACTACCCGCCACCAACTTTTATCAGTCAGCTGCGTAACCTTTCGACTCGGGGAGCAGTAAATCGCAGCACCTGCTTCGGGATATCTGTTTCCTTGGAGATGGTGTGGAACCACCTCGGAAATAAGTTGAAAGAAACTCGAAGAAGGTCTGAGTAGTTCGTTATAACGAGATTTTCTTAATTTGATAATTTCGTTATATCGAGATTCATTTAACATTGTTTTAATAGGTTTTCGGTAGGGACTTCTGTAAATTTCGTTATAACGGAATTCGTTGTAACGAGATTTTACTGTACATATATATGAAAATTATTTTCGCATTTATTTTAAAGAGACATTTTATAGCATATAATATATCCAAAACTAATTTTTATCGTTACATAATACTAATTTATGTTTCAAAATGCATTTAATTTTAAGGAAAGCATTCCATGATCATGGCGGTAAGGTCTTGGTCTCGGAACAGGAGTATTTCATGTTACAGACCCGACTCCTCCGAAGAACCGTCCTGTCTTATGCACATGTGTGCCAAACATTCGCCCACTGGTGTGGTGTGGAATTGTGAATAAGGGATGCCAGATCAGGCGTCATCCTTTTCATCTAATGATGGTTCAAAATAACTAAGCCCATTTCCGAAATTGCCTGTATTGCTTTAAAACGGGTTTTAAAGTAACACAAGGCGATTTCGGAACTTTATTTCGACTTTGTTTAGCTTAATGCTTTAATAAAACTAAACAAAGCTTTGCTCATGTTTAATTAAATTAATTTGTATAATACACGCATCAAGTAGCGGCAATTCTAGTTTTTCACTTTAACCAGAAACGGCCAATTTAGGGAAAGGAAAAAATGAATTTCTCTATTGGTGAAAGATTTCTATCCATTCGAGGACAAAGTGTGATCAGTTATCTGATCTGATTTTTCCAGTTCAGTAGATTTTTTTCAGACCCTATGAGACAAGCTAATTTTATCTATATTTGAACCGTATGACATTAAATTTCTATATTACATACTACAGCATTAAATTATGTATGTCAGTTCACATATTTCGTAAAAAATTAGATAATTTAAACAGGTATGTTATGCATAATATTGACGCATAAAATTTTTTTCTGCAGCTTACAACTAAATGCTATTGGAACTGCGATATGTGTATGCAAATGAGAATTATGCAAGTTTTTTTGAATTTTAACATCTCTTATTTAATTTTTTATCTCCTACCCAATTTCAAGAATTTCTAAACTAATGCATTTTAAAATAGTTGTCAAATTGATACCATCAAATCAAGCAAAAACAAGAAAAACGAAAATATTGCGGAATGTATCACATAAGAACAACATTCAATTCAAATTGCAAAGTGTTCAGCAAAGAAAATTTGTGAATTGAAAAGAATAGAATAATTGAGATAAAATCGGAGAATTTAGGCGGCATCTGCAAAAATTATTAGTTTAATAACCAATATTGTATGACCTGATTAGATAAAAACATTAAATACAAAATTTAAATTTTATCAGTAAAATCAAATTATTTTATTATAATAGTAAATTCAAATAATAATAATAAATTATAATATGATATTAAGAAGAATACAAACACTTCTTTAAATTTATCGAATATTTAGTGTCTTTCTTTATGAAAAAGATTAAATTTCATTCCATTAAAATATCAACAGAAAATGTTAAGGAGTTGTTTAAATATTGTGTCATTCTTTCAACAAAAAATCTTATATAATACATTGAGTACGATTTAATTTTTTGGAACGCAAAATCAATACACAATTACTTCTGTTTCAGATCATAATGAAAGATATTAAAATGAGTAGTTCATTATTTGAAGCACTTTGCATAATATGTATTCACCAGATTATTGCTCATTAGTTTTGTAATCTATCTAACTAATGTTAAAACTATAATTGTATTAAAGGGACTTTAGTGATTCTTTTTTTCATGTCTGAGTGTTTGAACACTGAAACTATAAGTGCCTATAATGTTGTTGAAAATAATCATAAAATTGAATTAATTGAAATAAAAAGTATTTTACAAACCTTTGATGTAATTACTTCAAGATCGTTTTTGATAAACTTTTGGAGTGTAGATTATAAATCCTTAAACGTATTCTATGAGAGTATGAAGTTGTCATTTTTCATTTAAATTAAAGAATTAGATTTTATATAATTATTAGTTAGAATTCTGAATGTGTTTTGCTTTAAACTATTTCTTTTTTTTCTAAACTGCATTATTTAGATTATATATAAGACTAGTAAAAATGATTTTTTTTCTTTACTTCTTGGTGGGTTAGATAATTTTTTGAGTTAATATTTTTACAATATAATTAATCATCCATTGAATGAAATTTTGATTCTCATATCACTGATTCTACTTGTGGTGACATCTTAATGAGCCAGTAACAGTCAACATACAAGAGCGTACGCTTTTGCCGAATGGTTAAGTTACTGGACTTCAAGCCCAAATATTGCAAATTCGATCCGTCGCTACATACTCTTTAGCTAATTTTAGAAACAATATAAGGGTGCCTCAGAAACCCTATATTGATCATAGAAATAGATTTAAATATTGATCATAGACATATACTGTAAATTAAAAAGTTGCGTAAAAAAGGTGCGAAATGTTATGGAATCAATAAAAATTTTCATTGGAATTTTTTTTTAAATATAAAATTTTTATTTTTATACGGACCCCTACAAAAAATTTCCATAAGTAAAACGTACCCCACCCTCTAATAAGATTATGTACAAAATTCCAACTTTTTATCACAAAAGTGAAGGTATGAAACTACACAAATGTCTTGATTCTTAACTAAATTCACTTTTCTATGCCTGGATATGAGTTCGCAAAAAGGAAAAATCATGTCCGATGTTCGTGTTTTAGGGTAGTACACAAATTAACAAAGAAAGTAATGATAGAATAAATAAACAATAATTTTGCTATTTTTTGGTTCGAAAGTATTACAAATTTGTATAAATGATAACTTAAACGAAAGATTACTTAAAAGAAAGATAACATAAGTTTTAGAAAGTTTGGGCAAGAGGAATTTTTGAGGTAATATTTTTAGAATATAATTGTCAGTTAATAATTTATTAATTTGAATTTTGTTATGATACCAATGCCGCTAGTTGGTTGCGAATTTAAGGCATAATTAGAATGAAAAAAAAAATAATAAAATTATTAAAAATAAAAAACCCTTCGATTTAACATAACTGCTCTTAAATTCGTTGTTACTATGATTGAAATTATGTTGCTATGTTGAAATTTTTTGTATGAGTGCCCATACCTTTTGTTATCATCAATATTTACTAATAAAAAGAATGAAGTTATATATTATTCTGAAATATCAATTTTACTTTTGTTTTGTTTGAACTTCCGTTTTGTCTGACATAACGAAACCAGCTATTTTAATTTAAAAACGTTAAGGGTTTTTGTTCATAGCCAAAGTAAAGAGTTTCATTTAACTTTTTAAAATATTCAAAGCGAATGAAAGTAGATGAGTGAATCATACATATTTCTTTTGTAAATTCAAGTTTTAGAAGATTTCTTTCATGGTACAACTTTTCTAAGGCGTACTTCAAAATATTTCAAAAAGTTCCCAAATTATTGGCCTCAAAACTTAAATGTACTGTAATGTAAATATGATGTAATGTAAAACTGAGAAAGATAAAAGGAATGTAACAATGAATCTTCTGCCAAAGCGTACTTAACAAAAACATAATTACATTTTATAAAAGACAATAAAGATTATTTAAGTACTATTAGTTAAGAGTTTACTTAAATATGTTGGAATACAAAAATCAAATAGAGAGCCTGAAATAAAAAACCCTTAGGATATTGAGCTATAAATAATTACAACGCATCTTCTTAGAGATGCAATTTCTTGCTAACATAAACGACAATCAAGTATCAAACAAATTTTTTGAAAACCCTTGACGAAATTAAAATAAATCAAATCGGTATTCCCTCTTACTACAATAAAAGAAAGAAAAGGAAAAAAGAAAAAAAAAAAGCCACTTAGCTGCAACATAAAAAGATAAAAGAAAAATATTAGCAAAACCAACTACCTTCGTTAGACAGAAGATAAATGCTTTTAATTTTAAGCCATAGTAGCTTTCGTTACCTAGCTTTAACCATAATACTTTATTGTAAGTTGAATACTTTGCCTTGAAAAGACTTTGAAAAAGTTAAATGTTGTGTTTTCTTTTCTTCAATGCTTTCGAGAGATTTTTCTTTATTCCCCTGGTGTGCTGTAGATGGCTTTCTTTTTTTATTTGAGGAGAAAAAAAAGTAATCCTATAAAATACATAATATGAAACATGACGTCATTTGTCGACAACAACTCATTTGAGGACAGTTTTTGGAGCTAAATTTAGAAATATATCCTTCAATTCTTTGATTGAAATAGCGCTTGGAGGTTGTTAAACGAAACATTTTCTATTTTTATTTATGTTTTGAAAATAATTTAATCTTATTTTGTAATATATAAATAAAATAATCAATGATCCAATTTTAAGATAAGGTTTTTAAAGATTTTGTGTATGGAAAAAATAATTTTAATGCAGTTGCCTTTTATATCAAATTTCTTTCATTTTTCTGAAGTTATTCTAGCAAAGAGTTCATTATTAAAAATTTAAGCAAGTGGATTTTAAAGGAGTTTCTTTCACATTTAAAAAATAAACTTTCTTTACATTTAAAAGCATTATAACCGGTTTACAATACAAATTGCAAGCTTGAATTCTTTTTGATATTATAATGAATAAATATAAAGCCAGTGAAATTGGAGTATTATGAGCACATTCTTTGAAAAATTTCTAAATATTGTTTTTGCTTGAAATAAGTGTTTCAAAGAACTTTTTATCGGAAGGAACACGTTTTGCATGATGTTATTTATAGGAATAGTGTTTTTTATGAATTTTGTATTACATGAAAAACCTTTTATGTTTCAACTGTATGATTTTCTTTTACTAATCCATTGAGAAATAGTTTCTATTTTGTGTTTGCGAACTTAGGTTTATAATCAGAGGCTGCAGTTTTCTTCAACTTTTCTGAAATACTGCTTTAAAAAAGTACCCACTTTTAGCATCCACTTAAAAAAGTATTCACCACATCCCACTTAAAATTGTTGACCATGGGCTAAGGTAGCTAACATCATATATATCATTGGTGTATAATAGTTAAAAAATGAAGAACTTTAATACGAATCTAATATCATTCAAGGGATCTTTGGCAATACTGACACGACGAATCAAACACACCGTCAATAAAGGAGTGAATTGCAACTTGACAAGGTCGAGAAGTTGCCCACGACTAGTGGGTATGAGCTTTTATACAAGAACAGAATATTCTAGAAACATCTAATTTACATAATAAAGAAAGGTCTAGAATGTTAGAGAGCATAAGGAAACAAACTAAAAATCCATACTTTGGATATAACAGACATGGCGAACATCGAACCCGCAAACTCTGGGTTTGGATCACATGCGCTGACCATTCAACCACTGAGCTCGTTGTAAGCTTTCGTTATGCGGCAATATATCCTTGTTATGCAGTTAATACACATTGAACCGAAATCTGAGTTTATATGTTGGCGACTTCCTACCATCCTAAAGGAAACTGTTTATGTAAATCAAAAACACTGACCTACACACAGTCAACGTTTTGATGAATTGGTTAAAAATTCAGTTGGAAGCTCAATTTCAGATGTTAAATCTGTGTAACAAATTTTATTTTTCGTTTCGTAGTTATCCTGTTAATTTTCATTCGGAAAGTTGTAAGAATATAATTATTTCAAATATGTAGAGTCATAAATCTACACATCTGGATTAAAGACAACAAAATTTCATTCATCTATTTCAAAGTGTTTTTCAGTTACTATTTTCACATATAGACAAAAAGTTCTTCGGATTCAAGGAAATCTGAAACTCTGAAACTCGTTAAAGTTTCAAGTTCGAACGATTTGATGATTAAATTATTTTTTCTAAGTATATTTCATATTAGAGAAAGTAAAAATGGCCTGTTTCTATATATTTGACTTTTAGTTAATGTTGTAAACTGCCTTTTGGCATTCTCTGTAAATTCCTTATATTGTCAATTTTGTGGGAGACAGAAAAGTATGTTTCTCACTTACGTTTCCGTATTTTAACTGAAAGAAGCCATTACTAGTTAATACTGTGATTTTTAATTATATTATTGATATTGATAATAGCCATTGATAATTAGATTATTATAATAGCCATATTTTAAATATTTCATTTTATGAAGAAGTGAGATTTTTCTTCCATAGTGAGCAAATATTGTAATTCAAAAGATCTTTTACCTCTTTCGAAAATATAACTTCAGTTTTTGATTCCCCGTCTAAATATACACATAATAAATAGAATCTTTCTAATCTAATCTAATAAATAGAATTATAAATTGGAAAGAAATCATGCAATGAAATATCTAATGGAACAATGAAGTGGTATAAACCATATTACTGACTCTCCATCCCGCCCGAAGGCACTCGGAAATAAATATTGAATGACCTGACCACCTCTACAGTAACACTGGTGAGAACTGTGGTTGAGTCCTAAGGGCTATCACCGGCCACGATACAACCCTCCCCATGAGGAGTACGCCCCGTCGTCGAAGGGAGGAGTCAGATCTCTACCTTTATTGGACCTCCCAGTTGGCGAGATCCAACCAATATGATGGAAGCATCTCATCCTCATTTACGAGGTGCCCCTCCCGGGGGTGGGATTCCAATGCAGCCGTTTGCATTTCTTTATAACAAATAATATATATGTTAGAAAGTTATTCAAAAATTTAAAAATCACTAGAATCTAAGAAGAAATTACATGATAATTAAAATTATATCAGGGAAAAGGTAATTTTTAAATTGGTGTAAAAATTAATTTTGTGTAATATTATTTCCACGAGTTATTTATTAAAAAACTGTAAACTGTCACTTATTTTTAAATAAAATTTCAAATTGGCTTTGAGGAGCATATGCTTACTCACCAACGCATATTTCTACCAAAATTGAAAGTTCTAGAACAAATGGATCCTTTAGAGTACCAATACTAATTCTTTTTATTACTAGTAGAGTTAGAAAAGGAAAAATATTTTTATTCCAGGGTGTATCATTTATCAAAAGGAAATTCTACTTTAGGCACATACAGTTTTCAGATTTCGAAATTGAATATCCACGCTATAATCTTACTAGAAAGTTTCATAAAAAGGAGTTTTTACACAATTTCTGCAAGTATTCTATATCTGATTAAGTGTTTTCATAATGAATAGCTACAATCTATTTCATCATGATTCAAACATGTTTTCGGACTTTTTACCTGTTCCATATGGCACAGAATTGAATAATTTTGTACATAATTTATTAATATTATAAATTGACATGATGAAATGAAAGGTTTTATTTGTATTATTTAAATCAATCATATTGCATATGGCTTAAAAATAGGAAAGTAATTATTTTTGCTAATGTCTTGCATTATAGGATATAAAATAATATTTTCTTATCATATTCTTACCGTCATTATTAATAATGACCGTGAGAATAGGATTTTACAACTACGTTTTTATCTAGTTCTTAGCATCCATACTTTACTAAAGAATTTAGCTTAAATAAGCAGTTTTGCTATGAAACGGAATCATAAATATTTCATTAGGACATCTCATTTATTATTCAGTTTTTCATCTGTCAAATTTAACTAGCATCGTCGCAAATTACATGCATTGAAGATGAAATTGGAAATACGATGTATCATCTGAAATAAATTTATCCATCCTTTAAGTTGACAGCTGTGATACAGTCTGATTTCGTGTCAGCAATATTTCTATAAGAAGTTTTTTCAAAAGAATAAGAATTTAGAAGAGAGAATTTAATAAAGAATTATTTAAATGATTCAGTACAAAGGAATAATAGTTAAATTTCCATTTTTATATTTATGCTTTACCATGGCATAACACATAAAACGCTGACTATAAACGCTATATTATAAAAATTGTAGTTTGGTAAATCTTCCACTCCAAAAGTAATGAAAATTTTAAAATTTCGGTTTTTGATTAGATTTTAGTTTAAGAATTCTTTATCACTCAATTGTTATTTGTTTTTCTGTATAACTATCTTCTTATATTACTGCTTATACTCTTTATATTTCTTTATAACTTACTTCTGATGAAAGTTTAGAGCTATTTGCATTCAGGTTTCTTAAATTTTCTGAAGAAGCATATCATATGACGTCACAATTTACAAGACTAAAGCAACAGTGCATGTTATTTTATATTTAACTGTACCAGCGGGTGACCGAGCTCCGCTCGGAGAAAACAGGTATCGAAGCTAAATCGAAGATTTAAATTTTCAATTGTGATTTATCAAAACAATACATGTCATAAGAAAATTTGTGAAACCATTGGTGAAAAGATAACCGGTTAAAGTGCACCATTGTAAACTATTCTAAACAAAGTTAGAGTTTGGAAAGGGAACTATTCTATACAAAGGTAAAGTAAAGGTAAAGATTGAAGTGTGTTGAAGTTCAATATTTTTGACAAATTTATTTAGAAAAACCAAACATATATATATACATAAGAAACATATTATAAACCTATAACAGCACAAACATAAAACTTTATTAGTTCGCCATATTGGCTATAGATGGCAGCACGTTACCGCTTGAAAATTTAAGTAGCCATTATGGCGAACTAATAAAGTTTGAAAATATCCTATCTGTAACTCCGAACTGCTCGACCGTAGTGCTTCAAAACCGGCGCCAATCGATTCCTCGTGGCCAAAAACCCCAGACCCCCAAGTTTACCGGAGTTTATTAATTCTGGGGCGATTTTCGACTTGGCAACCATTCCTCGTATTATAGTATTAGATATAGATTAGATATTGTCTTACATTTTGTTGTGATGTATTTTTTTTCGGTAACAAACAGAAAAAATTCTAAAAATAAATAGATGCAACTCATTTGACAAATTTCACATGAGCATTAATTGACTGCTCTCGCTGAGGATAATTAACTATCAATTCCCAACAATCTGCACAAGCATTAATTAATTTAAATGAGGAATGTTTTGAATGCATCAAATTTTAATTAATTTGAATAATACACGACACGTATTCTAATTAGCCTATGCGACGCCGAATTCTAATTACTCTACATTAATTCCAATTAAAAGATTCTTAAAAAACTGTTTATATTTAGAAATCGTTTTCATTTTAAACAGAACCATTTGTTCGAAAACGACTTCAGAAAAACCACTATAAATAAAAAAAATATTTTATTTTTATTTTCAAGAAACATTTAAAAAAAATTGCAGATCCAAGAATTTTTGTCTTTTTTTTCTATATGAAATCTACCAGAATAAAAGTTGTTCGAATCATAGAAAATCTCGATCAGTCCATGCTGGAATTCTTCCGAAAAACTTATAACAGAGCCATATTGAGTTCGAAGCTAGTTTTATGCCTATATGTCTAAATATACACAGCCATCTTATGCTACACAGCATGGCTTTCAAGAAACAAAAGTTAACAAAACTCTCCAAAGTAAGCGATTATCGATAACTTTAGTGAAACAAGAGACTTACATTAGGACGCTATTACTAAAACATCACTCGTGATCCCTACGATTTGATAGAGCAGCTGCAATAACAATATGAGTCATGTCTTTTATTTCATTTCTTGCCTCGTGTCTTTAATGCTTTTCTCTTGTAAGCCCCTTTTCTATTTCGCTTGATTCTTTTTACCTCATATTCTCGACCATCTTTTGTTTCTTATTTTTTTTTACATCTCCAACATGGGATCTTTTTTCGTGACAGCTGAAAATAGATTTGTTCTTTTTTTTTGTTCTGCCCATGAGAGTTTTTGACAAGAAAGTTTAGTGATTTATGGCTTCAGATCAGTGAAAGGTTAACCTTAGCCGTTTTGTCTTAAGGCTAGAGTTATGAATAATATGTCATTAGATTTTTACAACAAGAATTTAGTGATTTGGGTATCATTTCAGAAAAATGTTAAAGTAAAAATAACTGATGAATTATAATTTCTTTACAATTGTTGAATAAATATTTTCGACTAAGATTAAAAGAGTGAAAAGACAACATATTAACAACACATGCGGAATAATGTTTAAGAATATTTAAATCATGGTTTAATATCTATTTTTTATGTCGATTAAAATTATAATATATATCTTAATTGTAAAATAATGTAAATAACGTAAAGAATGTAATTTGAGTCAATAAGTGCATTGATGATAAAATTACAAAATTTCTATACTCCCCTAGAGTATAAAAATATCCCCCTCACTTAATAAATATTCTTAAAATGATAATATATTAAGCAAAAAAGCCGCCATTCTGTTACAAAAGGGTGATTACTATTATAGTCTAATAATAATTTTGATTTTATTATTATAAGTCAATCATCTGTCGTTATGAAGGCTGATTAGTCTTCAAGTTATGCTTGGCCTATTTTTTTCGGTATGGATGCTGAAGTGATCTAAAATCGTATAAAATACCTTTAAGCGAAGGTTTTTTTTTAAAAAATTAAGTAAGTTTTGGAACTTTTTTTTTCACGTAAAATATTTGTGCTCCAAGAATATTTACTAAATATGGTAATCGGAATTAAGGGCAACATAAAAATTTAAATTCTGAATTGTTTGAGAAGCACATTTATTATGCAACAGTAGCATAAAATATAATTGTTTAAAGCAGTTTTCAAAACGGAACTTTCTTCCTATCTCTTACGGTTTTGAAAATAGCTATTGCGCTACAATTAAACTAGAAATGATGAACATATATCCAAAATAATTATAATAAAATATTATTAGATTATAATCTTATACTTTTTTTTCTGATTATAGTAAAATTGAGTGACAGAATGATAAAAGAAACGGGTTTACTAAAAGTTTTATGTCTTTTATATACTAAGAGAAAATATTGTAATTGTCAAAAGATTTGAACTCGAGATTTTGACGAATCTGTACATTTCAACCCTTTCTGAGCCTGAAAAACGCATTTTTGTAATTATATCTGCCTGTATGTGAACAATACCGAAGACACTTTGCACTAAAGCAATAAAATTAATGGATGAATTTATATAAAATGTGTAGATTTCTTTCGAATTTTGAGAGAAATTCATTCCGAGGAAGTTTGTCCGTCCAGGTGACCAAAGAGAAATGAACATGATAATACGTAAATAGTTAAGTAGATAAGATTTTTTTTAATACAGTTTCAGCATCTGAAATGTAGATCCATATTAAATTTTGAAGTAAATTTGTTAGGGTGCTGATTATCTGCCACTTAGCACTTCTGCATCTACTCTTTTATAATACTTCAAAAACCAATTAATAAACCAATAACAAAAACAGAGTCGAAACTGTAACTGTAGTTCAATGATAAATTTTGATTTAATTGGTTGAAAGAAAGTGACCAAAATACGCATTGGGTTTTCGAGTACTTGTGTATTAAACATATACACTGTGATTAATCGCCAAAGTTCGCACGAGAACTTTTTTTATCTTAAATATTTTTTATTAAAGACATGCAATGAGTATTAAATCCACAAGTATCGGTTTTATTCTCTTAACTTCAAACTATGCAACTCTCATCTGTGGACCTTCAAAACAAAAATCTGAGCTCTCGAACAGATTCCACAATTTTATTTGGGGAAGAGGCGAAGAAAATTACTTCAATTAAAAAGAATGCCAGAAAGTTTCAATGAGACCAATAACATTTTTCGAAATATATTTAACTAACAGATATGTTATTACTTATAACACATTTCAAACAAATTTCTTTCATATCAGAGATCGTTTTTGCCTATACATATTTCTTTCTACCTTATCTTAAATGAAAGGGTGGTTAGATCCAACTCTCATTTGTGTTCTTCATAGTGTCCCACTTGGTCGACAGTAGCATCAAACCAGGTCCATGAGCCCAAACGTCTTTCATCAATGTAGCATTGCCTCAAGACTCGGGAACCGTTAACCTTTATTGAAACCACTGAAGGCCAAAATGTGGGCAGGAGCAGATAGAGTCACATCGCATTTTGGACATATGAGAGAAACTTTGCGTCCCAGCACATGACGTTGTACACGAGAATGACCACTTCGAAATCGAGCGAGAGTTGTTTGATCGCACCTGTTTCCCACCCCAATTAAAACAGAACCAGGGTGACTTACCAAATACCATTCATGCACGGGGGCCCTCCTCCAAGAAGAACAGATATCTTGGATCCGTCACAGTATTAAGAAGTATTCATACTCATTACAGCATTTAGAATTAATATTTCATTCGACATCCAGTGTTATCAAATTCTAGATTTGAATCCGAAGAAGTCATGTGACTTCAAGGACCTCTTTCGATAGTACAAACAATGCAAATCTTTATCGGCGACTAAGACACACGTGACCTTTAAAACCAACTAGAATTATAACTAGTTACATTAGATAAGAATATGGATGCTAAAATGAACAATCAGGAAACACCGATATAATTGAAGTTGCTGTCCTAAAGCGGGATAGGAAAAAATAGATAAAAGGGATAAATAGTCAATTTGTTGCCTATATATTTAGAGGATTTAAGAATTTTTTGCCTTCACATTTTGAGCCAAAGTCCTCGAGAGTTGACAATATGTTTTCACGTAATAATAAGGAGCAATTTTTACGATGTCTTAGTGTATGAGATGATAAGATAATTAATCAGATATTGAGGCCGACAAAAAAATGGATTGAACGCCTTTACTCAAGATATCTTCGGATTGGAGAGAATTTCCCCCCACTTTATTATTATATCTTTCAGAGGAAAAAAATCCATTTAAGATATGACATCTTCCTCAATCAGGGGCATGGCCCCACCACTACGTGAGATTTGTACACACACATACACGCACGCACACGCAAATATATATATCGAATTACTGCTGCAATACGAAAGGGTGGCCTGGTTGTAAGGTCTTAGCTTCGGAACCGGAAGGTTGCAGGTTCGATTTCCGATTCAACAGCAGAACCGCCGACTAAGCAGATATGGGACACATTAAATCCATTATTTCTAAACATCCTCCAGCTGGTCTGGTGTGGAAGTTTGGAGAGGAGGTTGTCAGTTTAGGTGTCGTCTTCGTCATCTGACTGAGTTTCAAAATTACAAGGTCTGTCCTAATATAGCCCTAATATTGCTTCGAAACGGGACTTTAATAAAATTAAATTAAACTAAGCAGTACGACTAAGGCGGTAAATAATAAAAAGAACAAAAAGTATTACTGTAAATTGCGTTTAAAATTTATTATAATAAGATAATTTTTTTTCCAGAAATAAAATTGATATAACTGAAAAGCAAATATTTAAAACTGTGTCAATGTCGTAATTCTATACTCTGAAGTTATAGAGGAAAAATATTAATAGTTCCAATAAGTTATAATTAAAATATTGTCAAACTATTTCTTAGTGATTCCCGAACACCAAAGGAATAGGTAGTAGTCAATTTTGGCAGCTTTAGATCCAGAGTCTGTCTTATAGAATTTCTTGAATGGCTAAAAAATTTTGCACTACGCATGCTATATGTCAAAGCATCATGTGTTTCACGGTTTCTAGTAAATAAATATTTTACTGTTCAAATAATCAAATTATAGCTTGAAAATTACAGTTCAGCACAAAATTTCTAAGTAATTGCAACTATAAAAACCATTTCTAAAGTTATTTATTATGATGAGGCATTAATTTGCTTTCATTTGATTTGTTGTTTGTTTTCAAGCATTTATAAGTTTAAAAAAAAGGAAAATTTCATCCTCATCTGCCTTTTCTATACCTCCTGAGCCTGATGGTCCATATGTCGAGATTTTCACCTTCCACACCGGTTGAAAACCATTTAAAGTCACTCGGTTTGTCGCATTCAAGCATACATGTACATTAATATATTAGAGCACGTTAAGCTGTACGTGCACACTTGAAACTTCGAAAATCGTTCAAAATATCGAATATTTTTTTTATTCCTTCAAAATGTTCTCTGATCTTTTAGCTTTCAAGCGATACCAAGACGTTGCCAATATTTGGAATATTTCTCAAGTTTTATGGATTTTTCTTGAGGTACTTTCACTAAAAACCCATTTAGAACCCATTTTATGAAGAATGATATTTTCCCACTATGTTGCTTCATTCAAACAATCATAACTCAACCTAATCTAACCAAAATCAATTACTTTTATATCAAAATCATCTGTATGAAACACTGAATGGTTTGTGCCTCAATCAAAGTTACACTTACAGAAATAAATTTTTAATAGCCATTTAAAAGTTAAAATTATAGAAAAAACCTCGCCTTTTCTATTTACCGTTGGTGAAAAAATTATTCAAAAACTATATATATTTATAATTTTATTGAAACAGATAACATAAAGCATAATTTCCAATTAGAATTGTGTGCCTCTACAAATTAGAATTTAAGATATCAGGTCTCAATACGCTAATTAGCTTGTTAAATATCAATTAATTGATTAATAATTAGTCTAATATGGTTTCTTTTCATTAAAAGGAGTTTTAAAATATATTAATGAGGTACAATGAAAATATTGGATTTTTAAAGTTAAAATTATAAAATAAATCTTCTATGTGTATGCACAAAATTATAGCTAACACATAAATTTTCTATATATTGTATCTAAGACAGTATGGCTTTTGAAATGAAGGATAAATTTCAGGCTAAGAGTTAAAATTTCTCACGGATCTTGACTATACATGTCGTGGCTGGTTCGTGAGTGCTTTGAATAAATAGGCAAATAGAAAACTGAACAACAAATTTATTGCAGATTCGTTCGAGTTACTTTACTCAGTAACCCTTCTTCTCCCCAAGAGCAAATATTCGAATGACGTAACTTTTTAAACTACATTCGTGCTTGTTGTCTAGCGCCATCTATGAACGTCTATTTCCTAACGTTTCAAAATCCAATCACTACAATACGCATATGCATAATATTATTTTATGACAAGATAATATGTTTTACACAATCTAAGACAAGAAGGAAAAGCAGATTTAAGAATTTTGAATATGATACAAGATCAAAGTAGACGCAAATAAAAAAACGGTATGATTTTGAAAAATCGCGAATCTTTCATTAGAGCTGAATTTAATTAAAAAAAGTCGTATCTTTAAAGTTTCATTGAATCACTCAAGAAAATTCATAATTGCGCAAATTACATAAAATCACGCTCAGTTATTCAATAATTATTACGATATTGCTTTTGGCTATTCAGTTGAAATTAAAAATTGTAGTAAAAATACTATTCAGTCTTGATAAAAAATTCTTCTTAGGGATAAAATATATTTAACCATTATTCTTAGAGACCCTGTATGTTGAGACGAAAACTATTCAAATATTCTGAAAAGATAACAATGGATGATGCTAAATATCTTTTCCAATGTAGCACAAAAAAAATTCTTCTTCTGATCGAAAGAATTTAAAGCTAGATTACAGCAGACGCTGCAATTTCAAGATACCAAAACATCGACCATTATGTGAAATTTAGATGTCTGGTGCTGAACAAAAATACATTAAACTTTTCTTGAGGATTCTGGAGGAGAATTCTATTTCCTTTACCCAAAAGTGACTTCTAACTTTAGAAAATAAAAATTCTTTGAATGTTCGAAGTTCTGATATAGACGTTTAAAAATCATTATGTCCGGTTAAACCTAAATGCAGTCTTCGGGGTGCAGTAAGCCTATAAAAGTTCTGAAGCAGATATTGCTGATTCGCAGCAATTTGAAAGTAATATTTTTTAGTGAAATATATATCGAAGTCAAATAATCATCTGAGGATTTTCGTTGCGCAGTTTTTGATAAGAAAATTGTAATGAGATTAGGATAGTCACAGATGGTTTTCTTTGTCGACAATTTATGTATGGAAATTTTGCAGTTTTGGGAAAATAGACGAATAAGTTAGAATTACAGAATCCAATTTATTATTATGATTTTGACCTGGAAAAATTGTTTTGACCCATGCAATTTTTTCACAAAATTTAGGAATGTCCTATTTTTTTTATTTAGTTACAACAGAATAAATTTTATCGAAGAGTTGAGCACTTGGGAACGTGACTCAAAAAGTAAGGAAATGCATTAACTTCGAAATCGACTACACTATTATCAGATTATTTAAGGAAATCGAACTGCCGAAGAGTTTGCTTTCAAAGTATTTATTTTAATAAAACTGCTTTAAACGTGACTAACAGAAATCAACAATTCCAAAATAAAAAAAAAACTGTCATTTTAATTTTTGACTATTAGAAACATAGTAGTGCTACTCAAGACTCATGCCGAAAACAATGGTTAAAGAAATATTTCACTTCTTAGAAACTGATTTTATATGGTTTTCAAGAAGGAATCTTGCCCAAGTTCTACAAGTTTATGCAGGGAGGGTGGTAGAATAACATCTTTATTAGAAAAAAAATATTATGGGAAACACTCCCATTAGTTTAAAACTTAACATTAAATGTTAGCATTAAACCAAATGTATTAAGTAACTGTTTTTATTTTGTCCTTTTATTTCATGCTTTTCTTTTGAGGGTAACACAGAAATCATGTTAAATACATTGTTATAAACCTGTATTTTTGCTTTCTAACACGAATAGTGTCATCATAAAAAAAAGAGTTATTTATAGTCATCTATATTGGATGCTGCCGGTTGCTGAGTCAGTGAATCCAGAGTTTGGTGATAAACTTGACGACCATTTGGCGACTTTTTGACAAAATAGGTAATGCATGATACTTCGAGAAGGCCTGATCTATAAGATTCTAGCTCCGTCTCCCTGGAACTATAAAAGACCGGCACTCTCAAGCTATGGGTAGTGGTCGTAAATTGAGCATTGGTGAAATGTAGTCGAAGTGGCCAACAAGCAACGAGTTTTCGAGAGGATAGCGAAGCAATGGCGGAATGCCAGCGTTATGAGGAGTTACTGCTCCGTACTTTCTCTGGAGGAGGCGTCGTGTCGTGTGTAGTAGCCAGATGTAAGAAGTAGTGAGTCAGCAGCTAAAGTGAGAAGATGCAGAGGAATGTTTCAGGAGAAACCATAGAGCGAAGCTCCAAGGATCCAATCTCCTGCGGAGTTCTGTCTAGCCGTTTTATGTCGTGTGGTTAATTTCTACTTGTGGGCTACTGATGTTATTGTGTACTAATGCATGTTCGTCTTAACTGTCAATATTTGTCTTCTTTGTGCTGTCCTGTATTCATGTAAAAAATGTCGTAATTGTATTTTACTGAGGCCTGCTGATTGTATTCTTACACCACACACACACTAAACGAACCCGAAGGTGAAATCCGTAACAATATCTTTCTAAAGCAGTATGCAAGGTTTAATCAAATCCTGTCTGGCCGCTTTGTGTGCTGAGGTCTGTTATTACTTGTGGGCTATTGTTGTTATATTGTTGTGGTGTTGTGTGTTCGTCTCGGCTGTAAATAGTTGTCGTCTTTGTGCTGTCCTGTCTTGTCTGAAATCCGTAACAATATATTTCTAAAGCTGCCTTCAAAAATTTTATCAAATTTTGTCTGACCGCTTTGTGTGCTATGGTCTATTATTACTTGTGGGCTACTGTTGTTATTTTGTTGTGCTGCTGTGTGTTAGTTTCGGCTGTACATATTTGTCGTCTTTGTGCTGTCCTGTCTTCGTGTAAATAAACGTCGTAGTTGTTTTCTAATGAAGTCTGCCGATTGCTTTCTCACACCAAACAACCACTACAAACGCGAAACCGACGGTGAAGCTTGTAACAATATTACCATTTATGTCTCCTTAAATTTAGTCGAACAGTACTGTGAGTCGATGATGACTCTCAACCTTTGAAACAAAAAGTGCTGTGACTTTCCTACTCATAAATGCTAGGTGGTAGGCAAGAAAAAAAGCGAAAACTTGTTACTATTTCTCGCTAATTTCATGCAAGGCATTCGCGACTTTTCCCATGGTCCACAATTTTATGTGGGGAAGGAATTATAAGAGAATATGCGAGAAAGTTTCGGGGAGACTAATGCCGAGACATTTTTACAACAATTTGAGACTATTGTTTTTCTCATTACTAGTTTTAATAAAGTAAAAAAGTTTCTCAATACTATTTTTTATGAAGAGAGCGACATTGCAACTGTTCATAGAATTTTAGTACATCTATTTGAACATTCTCTAATCCAATTGCGTCAAGAAAAAGAAAGTCGTATAAGGGAATATGCGAGATAATTTCGGGGAGACTAATCCAGAGACATTTTTAAAACAATTTGAGACTATTGTTTTTCTTATTACTAGGTTTAATGAAGTGTAGAAGACTATGGCATTGGAACTGTACATAGAATATTAGTACATCTATACTAATATTCGATAATCCGATTGCACCAAAAAAAAATTCATCTTTAAATTTTTCTATTCAGTTTTTTAACTTTATGATTAATTCCAAAAGAATGAACGTTTTTTTTTAAATTCTGAATTTCTAAATTTCGAATTAAAAAAGGCTGCCATTAAATATAACACATAATTTTCTCAAATAATGTAATTTTATATAGCTATGTAACTTTATCGTATTATGTAATTTTATATAACTTCACTTTGTTTTATAATATGACTTTAAAGCAAGCGAAGATAGAATATTTTTTTGTACCTGCTTTATTTAATTACTTCTTGATCTTTTAAAATTGTGAACTTTTTGTGTATTTGTGTACTCTGATGGTACACTGCGTGAAAAAAGTAGAAGGACAATAGATTATTTTAAATAAATGAATAATAAAGCATTTTTTAAATAATTATTTTACATACAAAAATTTTACAAACAGATATCTGTATCTGCATAAAACAAAATAGGACTCCTTTTTAAAAAAGTAGACTTAATTTAAAAAATCAGTTTTGACGATGTCATAATCTGTGAAAAAAGTAGAAGGACACTTCTAAAAAATGGGTGTACTATATTAATTAATATGGAATTATTCTTCCATTTGCTTGAATTACTTCAAAAATTCTTTTGGGCATTGAACTATATAAAGATTGCATTTCTGTTTGACAAAATTTGCCCCATACACATTGTAATGATTTCTGCAGTTCAGCTACAGATTCAAACTGTTTCCTCCCTCGTAAACGTGACGTACAATCATTGACGTAAGTTCTATACAATGTTGAGATCAGGACTTTTGGTAGGCCATTGTAAAATACGAACTTTGTTTGCTGCAAAACAATTTTTAACACTATTTGCTGCCAGAATTGATGCTCTGTCTTGTTGGAAAACCCAGTCGCCTCCTCCTAACTCAGGGCCATATGGAAGAAGATTTGAGTTTAGAGTCTGGATGGTTCTGTCTACCGTTTAGAAATACTATATTTGTTCTACCTCCATAACCAACTGTTAACGAAACCATTAGACCTCCTCCTCCCATTTGTTGAGTAGAATAGCCTCTTCTTCATTACCAAGACAGTGCCAATAGTACTGATAACCGTCTGAACCATCCAAATTGAGCTTTTTCTCATCGGAAAATACAACTGAGGTCCATTCAGAGTTCCAGTACATGTAGTCTTTAGTCCACTGCAGTCGGTGTTTAATGTGTCCTTCATTCCACTTCGGATGGTGCTTCCGTTTTTTGAAGATGAACTTTTTCGAGTATTTTATATAGTTCTAGACAGTTCTTTCGGATACACGTGTAATCCCTGGCAGGCATTGAGCCTTGTTGACACTTCCACCTGTATTTTTGAATTCACGAACGATTTTTCTTTGATCATGTTGTGTAAGTTTTTTTGGTCTTCTCGTCTTCCTTTTTGTTCTGTCACTCAGGGTTTCTTATAAAATTCGAAACAGTATTAAGACTGATACGTAGCTGCGGTGCAATCTCTCTTACACCTTTTCCTTCATTTTTATTGGCAACTATTTGGTCCTTCTGGAACTCACTTAAGGATTTTCCTCTAGGCATTCTAAAACCAATAAAAACTATGAATTTCTAACTAAATTCTTTATTCTTGACAAAAAGTTATTAAAAGTAAAAAAGTACTCCAACCTTTATGGTTTCCAGCAGCTTCAAAATCAATTTTTAGGATGTGTCCTTCTACTTTTTTCACACACCAAAAGTTGCTAAGTATTGAATTCTCAACCTTAAATAGAGGTAGCAAAAAATTTCTCACCTAACTTAAATTAAAGCATTAACAAAACAACCCCTTTAAGAAATCAGATAAAAAGCAGCAAGATTAAAGCAAAATGTACAAAAATATGACTGTCCTCCTACTTTTTTCACGCAGTGTAATGCAATATTTTCATAATTTCTTTGTCAGTTAGATTTGAAATTATTCAAAATCTTAATTTTTATTCAGGAACGAATGATCTTTTCCTAAATTTTTAAGATATTTGTAATAAAGCAGGTTAACATTCTTCAAAGATTGGTGTTCTGTCTTCTTCTGAGAAGATTGCATTTTTAAGGAAAGAAATTAGAAATATATAAGTAAAATCAGATCTTATTTTATATTAATTCATTTAAGTTATTAACCAGTTTCAACCATAAGACTTCTCTACTTCTCTATCGGTCTGTATATATATATATATATATATATACAGACATATATATATATATATATATATATATATATGCCAAATGTAATAACCTTCAGCATTATTTTCTCATAACTCTATTTCTCTATTTTAATTAGTTGAAATTATCTCTGAAACAACAATCTTTATTGATTAAAAAAGAAATATTAAACTTGTTTGGTTTATTTAAAAAAATGCGCGAATTATACAATAACACTATGATTTCCAAGGGAAATACTATTACAACAGATGATAGTGGAAAAATCACACTGTGATAGCCGATTCCAAAATAAAACTATATTAGTAGACGATAGATATTTCAAAGTCTATAATGTGAATGTCGACTTTAAAAAAAAGATAAATCTCTATTTTGTTGCCTAAACTTTTTGAGGCTTCTTCTTTTTCAAGAAATGAAGAATATTTTAAAATAAAAAAAATTAAAATATTGTTTTCCTAACTATGAAACTAGAAAAAATTAAAAAAATTATCTAAGCAGATATTACAATTCGAAATTCAAAATTTTAATAAATAATCAAATACTGGATTCTGTAGTATTCATATTATTAAATTATGAATTGTTTAAAAAATAGTGACAATAATAAATCCATTATTTTTTTAAAACATACTTTTATCAAAGAAAGATTTCAGGAAAAGTAGAAAATAATTTTTATCATAAACATATTAAGAGATAAAAAAATCACAAAAGTCTGAAGCGATGTGGCCAATAGGAGAAGTAGTATTAAGTTTTGGTGAATAACATAAGTAATATGTCTTAAGCCCTCATTAATCTATATTTATAATAAATCTCAATGTGTGTGTGTTGGCGTTCTACAAGCTAGACAGTTCGACCTACAGCTATCAAATTTTTCACATGCATACCTTGGAGATTGGAAATATGCACCTAGGGTTCCATTCATTGAACTTTTAATTTGAATTTCAATTATTAATTAAAAAATTTGAATTTCACTTATTAATTAACTTTCTGCCAAAAAATTTCCCCTCCTCTAAATGAGTAAGATATCAGTTTTTTCCCCACTGAAATGAGTGAAAGATTCACATATTTTCAGCCGATTATTTCAAACTATTTCGCTCTGTTTCTCAGTGTTTGATAATTTAAAATTAAGCATTGTTAATTAATCGATTTTTGAGATTCCTTCAGGCGTAATTTTGAATTAAAATAAAGCAGAATAAAGGAAATTAAAAATTCCTAATCTGCATAGCGTTATCCCAACTGGGGTAGAAAATTCCTGCATTTGCGTTTCCATAATTGGCATTGAAAATTCCCGTATGCTCATTGAGTTCTGATTGTTGACAAATCTTTTTTAACGGATATGTACTTGGTTTTGAAAGTTTAACATGTTTCCGGCCTTTTATTTCAAACGATTCTGTTTATTTTCTTATTGTTTGATGCATTTAAAACTAAACATTGTTAATTAATCGATCTGTTCATTATGAATTTTTTGTTGAAAATTTCTTGAGTTATTACTTAAATCAAGAAAGATATTCTTTAGCACCCATAAGTTTTAAATACTCAGCTTATATATATACCTTAATATAATAAATAATATGCTTAAATAAATAAATATTAATTGATTAATCATTTCCACTTTAATTTAAAGCATACATTTTACGGGAGCGAGTAGAAAAGTTGATACATTTTACTTTATGGCTGAAGGCCTTTATAATATTATGAGTGAGTTATATGATTATAAAAATTTGAAGCTTCAAATGATTTCGATGAAGAAACTATTAAAATAGGAGTTACATAAAATATTTAATTATTAAAATTTTAATGAGCATTAAGATTGGCGAATCGGCTGATCGCCAAAGGCAGCTAGTGAAAAATAAATTTAAAATTATATATGAGAAATATGTATTCCAATTGTCTTAGAGTCTAACGATTTCCCAATTAGTTTTAACCAGAACATTTCTGTTAAAAATATCCATTTCTGCGTTTTTTAAAAATGTGTTTGAAAACATATTTAGAACTTACGGTTTTCAAATGCGTCTTTTGAAATTTAATTTTTAGAATTATAGTAGTGTGATCGTACAGTCAGGCGAACAGTTTGCTATGCATTGAAATGCATTTTCACTCTTTTTTTTCCCAGAGTTTTTCAATGTTAAAAAGAAGCAATTCCACATTTCTTAAGAAGTAACAATGTACGACTACACATTTCCTTTCAAACGACGCAGACTAATTTTCTTCTTAAAGTTTCTCTGGAAAGGAACTTGAAGACAGACTACTAGAGTCGTTGCCATTTGACGATTCTAAAATATAGATAATAATGTGAAATTCAGATATATGGCTCGACTTAAAAAAGACTTTGAATTTTCTTTCAAGGTTATGAAAGAGAATTTCGATTTCCTAGCAATATATTAAAATAGTAAAATTTTCTAAAACTTAGTTGTCAAAATATAGATGTTAAAATATAGTTACGTTTGTCTGAATATGAATTTGTCATCCCCTTACAACTTTCATATAATTTTATGTAGCAAACATTTGATTACTGGAGGCAATTGGAAAGGAATATTTAATTACAACATATTTGAAAATAATGTAAACACGCAAATAATTTTTTCCCATATTTTACAAAGTCATATTTCAGTGGAGATTTATTGTTTTTTACTTCATCAATTTATGCTTGAAAATTTGTACTGATACTTTATGTCTTTTATGTCGCATGTAATTACGGACTCGGTAACTTGTATGAGGCTTATATACACATCTTTGCAGTGGAGAAAAATACTTTCTTTTCTATGTTCTTATAACTTAATATTTTAAACGCAATAAAAGTTTCATTAATGTGTATGTACACACTTGAAAATTCGAAAATTGTTCTAAATCTCTACTTATAATAAAGCTCAATGTGTGTGTGTGTGCGTGTGCGTGTGTGTGTGTGTTGGCGCTCTACAGGCTAGACCGTTGGACCTACAGCTACCAAATTTGGTACATGTATACCTTGGAGGTCGGGAATGTGCACCTCGGAGCCCTTTTTTCGAATTTTTAATTAGAATTTGAATTAATTAAAATTTAAGCGAAATTTAGACGTTTTTCCGCTATAACTTCCGAAAATATTATCGCACAAACATGATTTTTACATCCATTTAAAGATAAAAAAATTAGCTCTCTAATGGTATCAGTGTTTTAATGTATAACTTAAGCTTCTATTTTTAAAGAATTTTTAAAGAAATATTTTAACCATGTTTTTTTAGCACGTGACCGGATAAAATAAAAGAATGACGGAAGTTCAGATTAAAAAAAAAACAACTATCATCGCAAATCAAATCTAAAGAAATACAACTCTCAGCCCGGGACTGGATAAAATAACATAAATATAAAAAGTGATACTTTCTAAAAAAATAAATGCAAGGCAAAGGATTCTATGATCGTTTGCAATATCTAAATGATTAATTCAATAAATATTTTTTATTTACCTGATTGAATTTAGACAGGATATGCATTGAAATCCCGACTTAATGGCATATTTATGTAATCGTTTGCAATATCTGTATCATTAATTCAATAATTTTTTTCCCTTTTTCACTTTTTAAAAAAAAACATATTTAATATTTCGGTAACATCACAGAAAAAAGATTAATATTTTAGAAGCATAACCGATAATTAAAACTGACTGATTTATAAAATTAAAGAATATTATTAGGAAAACGCGTTCTTTTAGAACTTTCCGTCCATCATCATAAAGAAAATATTAATTTCAGGCCAATCAATGCACGGAATTATTTCAAGGCTAATGAATATGTGATTTAATTGAAAATTTTTGAACGCATAACTCATGGTGAACCAGATGGTCGCCAAAGGCGGCTAGTATTGAATATTTTTTATTACTTCAAAATACTCTCTGATCCTTTAGCTTTCAAACGGTGCCACGATGTTGACAATATTCGATGTTGACAATTCGGCGTACCAACTCAAATGTCTTTCTCACCATCTGACAGCTGTTCAAAATTGCAAGGTCCATCCGCAAACAATTCTAAGGTTATTTTAAAAGATACGTTAATATAGCTAAACCTATGATTGCTATAATGACAATAAAATTTCCTTTACATAATTTTATTATAGACATGACCAATATACATTTTCTTATTTTTTTATGTTCGTGATCCTGGTGAGAAAATCTCCATAAAGAGTTCTTTATTTTTCTGTCTAGGTCTCTCGTTTCTGTTTGACCAGTGTGTGGTGACTTTGAAAGACTTGATACTCTCATTAGGAAAGTTAAAAAGTTTTACAAGAAACGTATGAAATAAATGAATATTTAATGAGAGAGTTGCTTGCTCTTTATGATTGTTTATAAATAATTTCCACACAAAGATGATTTATACACAAGTTTTATGATGAATAAAATTTCTCTTTTTTCTACTTTGGTCTTCTTTTCATCTTGTTGGAACGACATTCAGTAACTTAGAGGCACTTAATACATTGATTAGAATCATTTATATTTGTTGGGAAATTGTATAAAATTCTTCATGGAAATTAAACTAGAATCATTAGAAAGACAATTGTTTGCTTTTTTAAATTGTTTGTAAATGGATTTCGTGTAAAAATTATTTCAAAAGTTGTTGGTGAAGATAAGATGGTATCTGAAGAAATAACTGATTTTGAAAATTTAATAGACACCAGTATAAAGTGTACAAATTTCATATCTTTGGTATTCGTCAAGGATCATATAATGGACAGTTTCCTTTACTTTATGTTTAATATTTATATGTTACAGTTAGTGTGATTGTTATAATCACATACATACACAAACAGGGAAAGATAATTTAAAAAAGTCATTTCCAGGGAATTATGGAACCTTTTGAATTTTAATTAACCCTTTAAATAATCCGAATGAGCGGAAGTTGAATATTTAGACTAAGAAAATGCTTAGTTTTACTTTTGAAATGTCAATCAGTAAAGTTCTAGGGGAAGATTTCATAATAAAAATTCTTTTATGTTCATTTTGTTAATTAATAAAGTCAAATTCCAGCTATAAATTATACTGTTGTCTTGAAATTCATTGTTTGATAAAATATGTAATACCATGATACATATATATATTTCATTGCAGACAAGCTGACGAATACAAAATGCTTATAACACCATGAAATTTTGAGGGTAGATGAATCATACCTTTATATTTTTAATAATATTAAGAGGTTTATGAGATTTGTTTCCATTATAAAGGCTCCTGTACACATTGAACAGAACGCATACAAAACAATTAAAATAATTTCTACGACTTTAATATCTGTCAGTTTGACGGAATCAGAAAAATAAAGTTATAAACTATAAAGCATGAAGTTATAGTTTATGAAGCCTGTTTTTATGTCACTATAAAATAAAGAGTAAGTTATTTCTTTGTAATAGAAATTTATTAATCTTTATGAATATCAGCTCATCTTCGCAGGCCATTAGTAAACTTAGGAATATCTGAATACTAATATACTTTATACATATCTCATTTAGTTATTCAACAGTATTTTTACATGCTCCATATTTAAACAGAGAACTCCAAGATATTTTAAAACAATTTCCTAATAGAATATGCATTAGGTTTGTAATAAAGAAAACAAGCGAGAAATGTGACATTATTCCATTTCATTCATCGAATGATGCCTTTTCTAACAATTCTTCGGAATATCCGCAAATTTAACGGCAGGTTGAATTCTTCACAGTTGACTTTTCGGAAGGACGGAAAGTGAATTAAAACTCCCCTCATTAAAGGCCCAGGGGCTGTTCTTCCTTTCGGAGCACCCCATTCTGAGCGCTAATAACCACTTACCCGTGCATTGCAGCCTCTAATGATCTCCGCCGTATTCTTTGGGGTCTACCACCATAACACCCCTGGGCGGATCCCAGTAAAATTCATTAATCGCAGCCACATTTCTTATGTGTTCCAGTTTCGCAATTCCTGAGTGTATGTATGTATCTTAGAGAGCTTTGGGAAAAAAAGATAGAGAATGCTTGTAATGTTTATTGAAAAAACTATGTTGCGTTTCAATGAGTAATTCGAAGGAGAATTCTTCAAAAACTTTTGTGAAATGTTTTGTCCGAAAGAAACTTGCTCCAAAATAATGCAGACAAAATTCTAAATAGTCTTCACTATTGATAAAAAAGATTTTTGAATCTTATAAAAATAATAATCAAAATGCTAGTTTGTTATTAAAGATACATCTTGTATCTTAAAATTTGTAGCATCGTCGCATTTCATTATTAAAAAATAATGTTCAATCATACTTGTATTATAGAATATAGCTTGATATTAATTTCTGAGTAAATTATTAACTGACCACTTTTTTTCTGGAAAATTACTCCTTTAACATTGAAATTTCATTTTAATAATGATTGTATTTTATGGAATAATTTATCTAAAAAAGAAAACTTTAAATTTTTTTTTGTTATAATCTTAATTTTTGCCCTTATTTATACGGATCAACCTTAATTTTTGTCAATGAATAATAAAAATCTTTCATAAATTATTTGTATAAAAGAAATTCGGGAAAAAGTCTCCTAATTTGATTTTTAAAATCAAAAATATGCAACAAAACATTTAAAGCACCTAAGGCTAAAAAGGGATTAAAAACAATTTCCGAACCCATCAACGAATTTTGGGATGAATGCGTGAAAATTATATACAAATGGAGTTTATGTATAGGAAAAAGCCACTGAGTAGTGAATTTGTGATATTACATATTATCAGAGTAAGAAATTTATTCATACTTTAGTTAAATAAATTGTTCTATTTTACTAAAATGTTTATTTTCTAAGAATAAAGATAAAATAGTATGTATCTGTGTTGGCTTCTTACAGAACAGACATTTTTGAATATATATCTTAGCAAATGTATATTTTGTAGGATAGAAATGTACAGTTCGGAACAGTTTTGAAATCTTTGTTAAGATTTTAATTATTTAAAATTATAGCGGAATTTCCGAAAACATTTCAGTACATATAAAAGATTTATACATTAATTTAAGATTCAAAATTTTTCATGATATAAGTTTTGGATCCAGAATAATTTTTTTAAGCTTTTTCTTCAATTTTTTTTTAATAAAACATGTTTTTACAATATATTTTACTGTTGGAATGAAACTCAAAATATATTCTTCAATTATTTTTTCCATTGCTAATTATCAAAATATAAAGATTCAGTCATTTCTCGAATGTAAGAAGCTATCATTATGTGTTTCTAATGATATTTTTGAAATGTTATTGCTCTTACAACTTAAGTTTGACTTCGAAATCAAGAAATGATGAAAAATTTACAAAATCTATCCAGCTTTAAAACACATTTAATGTTCTTTCTTGTGATATAACTAAAGATATAAAGACATAACTGGAAATTAAGAAAACGCACGGCATAATAAACAAAATAATACAACATTTCTAAATTAGTAAGAATTTTATATCTATCAAAATATTAAATATAAAATTACTTTTCTGTGGAAACATTTAACAGCAGCGATATAAAGTATCTAAAATTTGACATTTTTATCAATCTTCAATTCCGGAGAACGAACTGATTATTAATGACGGCTAGAAATCAAATTTGCATGACAAAGAGGGTTGCACGTACCTGAGAAAACACTCCTTTTATCAGCTTAATGCCCTCGCGTTGACAAAAAAAAAATTAAATTAAATTCCTAAACTGAGTCTTGCAACAAGTTTTAATTACGTACTTACGTTCTACATGTTTATAGGGGATTTTACGGCTATTTGGATACAAGGACTCTCAGGGCATTCAATTAATCGCTGCTGGCAGACGGTGGTTTTTTTGTTACTGCTAAATTCTCGTTCGCTAAAGAGATTAACATATTAACAAAAGATTATCTTCACCAGTAACTAAACAAAACAGTAAGCGATGGCCCAGACAGCTGGATAAGGTTGTACATAAAATGTCCTAAATATAAGAGACAAATTTATAAACGTTTTATAAACAATCTATTCGAATGATAGAATGATAACATCGTATTTACGACCCCGAAAGGAATGTTAGTTTGTCTCATCGGTCCCTGTAAGGTTGGACAATACTTATTCAGCATTCGACCACAACAAATCCTGTCGATACTGCTATGTTCAGGGATAGAGGAATGGTCGGCTGTATAAAAGATTAAGAAGTATGAAAGCATCTGTTGTTTTGTTGTATCTTAGCTGTTACGAAGACAACGATTTAAGTAAGATTGGGGACGTCTCTTGTTTTAGTAGCGTCAACGGGGCCAGGAGTACTACTTCACCAATCACTCATTCGCTTGCACAGCCCCTTTTTTACAAGAGGACACATTCACACAACTCACAGATAGAACAGAGGAAGAACAACCATGCCCGAACCGGGACCCTCAAATCACGGGGAAGAATGAAAATATATAAATTCATAAAATATGTCTCAAAATTAACGCAAGATTTGAATTTGCAACCATTTGTGTAGTAAAGTGTTGGAAACCATATTAAAATGCACCATTTAATAGCTGATAGTTTTGGTTTAGTAAAAATGCGTTGTACAATAGAGCAACGCGTTAACGCAAGATTTGAATTTGAAAAGCACAACTTTCTTTCTTTAAATTGTTTTATTTTTTTATTAAATTGCAAAGTATTCAGGAATTGGATTATGTATGATATACAGGACAATATTAAAAAAATGTATGGTAAAAATGTACAATGGTAAGTTTCGAAATTATTACGGTGAAAGTTAAAGGTCATTAACAATTTTTATTAACGCCATTATTCGGACTAATAAATGTTTGTACCAAGTTCCAGTTGTCAAGAAAGTTCATAAAGAGGAAAGATGTCTACACGAAAACTATTTTGCTTATTAGATTCCTAAACTTACTCAAAACTTATTTTAGATGATGTATTAAAAACTTTATAGAGCTTTTGATCTTGTACTTCTTTATTATTTTTTATTTGTTTATCTTGAAATAAAACGACGATTTAAAGCCATTTGAAGGTTTTTAAATTTATTAGAGGAAACCGAGAAATATTGTTTGTTTGTATTCTTTACTCATTTGAATCATATTTTAATAGTAAGTTTAGAGAAACGAATATTGCTTCGAACCTGTAGTTTTGCTTTCCCTTACAAATAATGTCCTCGTAAGAAAGAATAATTTACAGTTACATGTAATGGATGCTATCAAGTTTCCCATTCGTAATCCCACAATTTAGCGCCAAATTGGTCGACAAAATAGATAATAATCGAAACATACAGAATTTTCTCGACCTGTTTATTAAGAATTGAGATATTCTCTGATTGGGCCAGAAGTTTCTAACCCCGCCTTCAGAGAACTATAAAAAGCCGGCACTCCCAAGCTGGAGTGGTCTTGAATTGATTGTAAAGTAGTCGTGAGTTAAAGTAGTGAATCGGCTGTAAAAGCCAGAAGACACAGAGAAGTGTTTCAACCTTCTGGAGAGACCGTAAAGCAAAGCTAGGAATGTCTCCTATCTTGTATGGCTGTGCTGTGGACGGCTTGCCACCGAATGCTTACTGACTCTCTCATGGCACATGAGAAAGCCAGAACCACGTCTTGAGAAAGAATGGTACAGGAGAGTTGCATCGAATACCCTTTCACGCAGCAAGATCCACTCCATATTGAGCCATATTCAAAAATACCAAGACCTTTTCAGGGCTATACAATAGCTGAGACCAAATTACCAATCACAATAAGCCGAAACTATAACTTCAAAAGTGCTCAAAAGTCCCTTAAAAGTGTAGTTCTTAAGAAGGAAAATAAAACCACAGGATCCAGATGGACTCTACAGATTTTGATACTACAGTGATTGTTTATTTGTTGATACATGTCACGCAGATGTTCTCAATGTAATTTATCAATCTCTTCATTTTAGTTGGCATTCTCATTTCCCTATATGTTTAACCCATAGTCAGCATTTGTTTAAGTGTTATTGTTCCCTTTCATCTAATTAGTACCTCATCAAAATAATCCTACAGTCGTGTAGGATTTGACACCAATGGAATTTTCTCCGGAGATATCTGGATGGTTTGTCGTCTCCTTTTTTCCTTATTATTTTTGTCTCTTCCTTCCCCCTTTTTTTTCTTTCCTTCCAAACTGTGCCTTCTAACCGGTTAGATAACTTAGTGTTATAGGCACCGGGGGCACAGGATGGCGTTATGTTATGTGCTGTGGGCGTAGTTACAACTAGATTTCTATGTGCGGGCTACTGTCTACTGTAGAATGCTGCTGTGATGTCCTATACGTATATGCGTTTCGCCTGTATATATTATAGCTATCTTTAAATATTTGTTCCGTCCGGTCTTAGTGTGAATACACGTCGTCATAGTTGTTTTTCTACTGAAGACTGTTCCTTGTGTTACCTCACACTATAAACGCTCTAATAACTGTACATGCTAGACAGGAATACTCAGAGTTAACCTCATAACTCCAACAAATGACACGCATTCTCCGCGTCTAGAATCCTTAATAAACATCATAGCCTGCACCTCCAAGCGGATGTTACTCTTCTCTTCATTTCACACCCTTTTTAGGGCAGACAGTTCAGCCCTCCAGTGGTGGGGCTGTTCTGTAACAATAATTTAAAAAAGAGTGTATAAATAGTCCTTGATGCAAAAAATAAACAAACGAAAAACGAATAATTGTTGTATTTAAGCTACTTTTTTGTTGATTTTCAATAACAAAAACAAATACCTTCTCCGTTAAGGAAATCCCTTATCTCGTTAACTAATGAACAGTAACTTTCATCTGTGCTTTTTTGAACGAAAACTAGCCACTACTACCACAAAAAACAAAACTCACGTTCAAAATAATAATATACTAAATATCCCATAGGAAAAAGAAATTAGAAAGAAAGTCACAACTTTTTAACTGTTTGCAGTTTTCTTTCACTTTGACCTCTCTAGCTACAGAAATTTTTCTTCTTTTCTTTGAAATAAATGAACGAAAAAAATGTGCAAAAAAAAAGCGTTCTTATAAGGAAATATTCGAATAGGGATTTTTTTGTAAGCAGTTTGTTTACCTCTTCCATCAAAAATATTCATGAAATCATCTATGAATATTTCTAGAAAAAAATACATGTTTACTTATTTGTCATATTCAGACACATTTTCGAAAATGGATTCGTTTTGAAACGGGATTCTAATTTCAGAGATTCAAGCAACTGCTTGTAGAAACAGGTTTTTCTTTTTTTCATTTAAAATATGAAAATGGCAACCGTGACGTTTCAGATTTAATGTTTTCAAAAGGCTGCAACACAAATTTTTTTAACTCAAAATTTGGCAAGAAGTACATTTCAGATTTGATATATGCCATATACAAGAAGAAGAGAATAACGAACATTTGAAAGAAAAGAAACCTGCTTATATTATCTCTGCAGTATGTAAATTATTAATGAATGCATTTATTATATTTTGTGTTGTGCATCTATGAAATTGGGGTAATTATTTTGACTTACTTCATATTACACAAATCTTGAAAAACATTCTGAGCAAAAACACCAAATATTAAGAATAAATTATTTTTCTTTCTTTTTTTATTTTTTATTTTTGCCGATTAGCCGATTTTGCCGATTAGCTAGCATATTAATAAATTAAGTGAAGTAATTATTTTCTTCTTTTCAAATTGACGTATGAATTATAGTGGAGGTGACAGAAAATCAACGAGTCTCATACCGATATGAAAAGAATGTATTCATGAGACTCACATTACTTAAAGAATGTGAAGAAAGAAATTTTTACAATAATGTGAGTCTCATTACTACAAAAATTAGGTGATTAAAAATATTTTGTTGAAGAAGATCTTAAGTGGAAGTTACATGCAAAAGGTTAAATTAAAAAAAAAAAAACCTGAATAATTCAGCTAACCAGTTGGTTACCGAAACCGGACAATCTTTATAAATAATAATAAATGTTTGTCTCTTATGCCTTCCTTAGCCGTTCATCCGATTGCGATGAAACCTGGTCAGCTTATTGTTTACTTCTATTGGGATGGTTACAGGGATAGTACAATGATCAAAAATTAAAAAAAAAAAAAAATTCGAATCTCATCCGCATCTATTTACCAAGGATTAATGTTCAAATAACTCGCTCAGGAGACAATAAATTCTGTAGAATTGTTAAATTGAAGTTAAATGTTAATATTTTGTAGCTATAGTACACAAATGTAATGCAAGTCATTCTCTGAGATAACAACTTTATTAAAGTTATGCGAGCAAGTTTTTTGGAGACCAACCTTGGGTTTTAAAACTTTAATTAAATTTTAGCGTTTTTCGCAGTAACTACCAAAAATATTATAGTACGAATAATTTTGCACCATCTTAATTTTCAAAAACTATCTTTTCAACTATACCAGCGGGTGACCGAGCTCCGCTCGGAGAAAACAAGTATCGAAGCTAACTTGAAGATTTAAATTTTCAATTGTGATTTATCAAAACAATACATGCCATAAGAAAATTTGTGAAACCATTGGTGAAAAGATAACCGGTTAAAGTGCACCATCGTAAACTATTCTAAACAAAGTTAGAGTTTGGAAAGGGAACTATTCTATACAAAGGTAAAGTAAAGGTAAAGATTGAAGTGTGTTGAAGTTCAATATTTTTGACAAATTTATTTAGAAAAACCAAACATATATACATACATAAGAAACATATTATAAACCTATAACAGCACAAACATAAAACTTTATTAGTTCGCCATATTGGCTATAGATGGCAGCACGTTACCGCTTGAAAATTTAAGTAGCCATTATGACGAACTAATAAAGTTTGAAAATATCCTATCTGTAACTCCGAACTGCTCGACCGTAGCGCTTCAAAACCGGCGCCAATCGATTCCTCGTGGCCAAAAACCCCAGACCCCCAAGTTTACCGGAGTTTATTAATTCTGGGGCGATTTTCGACTTGGCAACCATTCCTCGTATTATAGTATTAGATTAATAATTTTATGGTACAATCATATTTTCTTTGTTTAATCAGTTTAAAAAAATTATTTAAACATATGTTCTGAAATTATATTTGAGTATTCCATTAAACTAATCAGAGATACGATAAATAGTTTCTTTCATTGCCATTCTGTAAAAACCAAAGCTTTACAATTCTAAAAGAATACACAAATCTAATATATAAAAGTGAATATTTGTGTGTTCATATTTTATATACTGTTGTACCGTTCATCCTTTTTCGATAAAACGTTGCCAAATTATTGATTGATTGTACTTAATATAATTTTTATCGGCGGCAGTAACATGCCGGATACCAGCTAGAATAAGAATAAAAATGAATCAGTAAACAACATTTGCAAAGATTATTTAAAAAAACCATGAAGAAATAAAGATAATTTTTTTAATTTTTTAGCAAATGACTCGTTATTTATTTATTTTCAAAAACAAGTAATATATAAATTAAAAGAAATTCAATGTCCACTTATTTTCTTATATTATTTACTAGACGCCTTAGGCGACCAGCTGGTTCGCCAAGAGTAATGCGGTCTAAGATTTTCAATTAAATACTTATGTGCCTTGCTCTCTTTATAATTTCTCTGCCAGATATATTTAAACTTCGAAAGTCACGTAACACTGATTTACTAAATTAATGATATAGATGTTGCAAACGATCATAGAAACCTTTGTAAAAACTTATTGTAAAAACTTATTATTAAACCTTTTAGAAAACATAACATTTAATATTTATTTAATTTCATCCAATCACGTGGTGAATGTTACATTTTTTTTCGATTTAATTTGCAGTCATAGTTAATTTATTTTTTAATTTGAACTTCTGTCAGTATGATTTCAACAGTTTAATAAAAGCTATTTTTTTCCTCTTTGCTCGTTCATTATTTATTTTAGAAAATGTCACATATTATATTTCTTTTATTTTATTTTGAACTTTATTTAGTTTGAACTTCCGTCAATAGGATGGCAACATGCTGATAAAACCTAATTTTTTCCCCTTGACGTGCTCGTGCAGATTAAATTTTATTGTTTTGTCCGACATATATTGTTGTAAAACATGGTTAAAATATTTCTTTAAAAATTCGTTAAAAATAGAAGCTTAAGTTATACATTAAAACAAAGATTCCATTAGAAAGCTAATTTTTTAATCTTTAAATTGATGTAAAAATCATGTTTGTGCGATAATATTTTCGGAAGATATAGCGGAAAATCGTCAAAATTTCGCTTAAATTTTAATTAATTCAAATTCTAATTAAAAATTCGAAAAAAGGACTCCAAGGTGCACATTCCCAAGCTCCAAGGTATACATGTACCAAATTTGGTAGCTGTAGGTCCAACGGTCTGGTCTGTAGAGCGCCAACACACACACCCACATTGAGCTTTATTATAAGTATAGATATATACCGGGTGGCCAGAAATAAAACACCCCTACTCTGACCTCCCTGGATATCGAACTACTCAGTGTAAAGGCTTGAAAATTTGTGGACATACTATTCAAAAAATGGGGAAACGGATTTCACGAAAAAAAAATTTAGTTCCAGAAATCACCGATAGGTGGCGCTGTACCACTGGACGTATGCTGAAAAGACACAAAAACACGTTTTAAACACATTTTATTTGAAAGTACCAAGCATACATGAAACAAGGACGTTATCGATGCAGGGAATGCTGCTCAATATGGTTCCCTTCCTGAAGATGTAAAATGTGAAGTCTGTGGATAGCTTGTTCAACTGCGGATCGTAACTGGTCATCTGAGATGCTTCTCACATGCAGACTGATACTCTCTTTCAAATCTGCCAAGGTTATCAGACGTTCTCGATAAACAAGGTTTTTTAAGTGTCCCCAAAGCCAAAAATCACACGGATTAAGATCCGGTGAACGAGATGGCCAAGTTGTCGGAAACGCGCGACTGATTATTCTGTCAGTGGTGAAATGTTGGCGAAGAAACTGTTGCACAGGGAGTCCAATGTGTGGAGGTGCTCCATCTTGCATAAAAGTAATGGTGTCAAGGCATTGGCGCTGCTGCAAATGGGGTACAACAAATGTTTCGAGCATCCTTTTGTACCTGTTGGCCGTCACGGTACATGTCTCAAGGCCATTGGAAGTAACCTCTTCGAAAAAGAACGGTCCAAGGATGAATGTGGCTGTGAATCCACACCAGACTGTAACTTTCGGTGAGTGGAGTGGAATCTCTTGGAAGGTACGGGGGTTTGTCGTGTCCCATATGCGACAGTTATGGGTGTTCACTGTTCCACTGAGGTGGAAATGGGCCTCATCGCTCCACAGAATCTGCCACGGCCACGATGCATCCACTTCAACTCTAGCCAGCAATTGTTGATTAGGGCGGATTTTGTACGGGAAACAATGCACCATTTTTCTGAGTACGTTCCACACTGTGCTATAGGGAACACCCAAGTGTCGTGACACTGCACGTGCACTACTGCAGCCTAAAACATTATCCATTGACTGTTCAACAATACCGGTGGCAACATCTTCAACGACATCTGAACGAACCGGTTTGCGTCCTCGACCAGGCTGAACTCCAAGATGTCCAGTTTCCTCGAATCGAGCGATCATTCTCCTGAGAGCTTGTGGAAGCAATGGTCCCTTACGCAAATCCTTAAGTCGGCGAAACTCTCGAAGTGCTGCTGGAACATTTCCTTTATTCTCGTAAAACAACTTCACAAGCAAAGCGCGTTCTGGCAGCGTGACAGCCATCACTAATAAGAATGACATTCCCCACCTTTTAACTTCTTTTATACCCAGAACATGGCTTCTAACCATGCTTTATGCAAATTTTTCTGGTTACAGTATGAAATTGCAGTTACAACGGGAGTTCTAGCTTCTTTACTATTTTTATTTTCCATAAGGGGCAGAAAAATCAAAAAGGAAGCATGGAAGCATTCCATTCCGCATAAACATTTTAATTTTTATTATTATTTGTGTCTTTTGATCATAGTTCCAGTTGTGCAGCGCCACCTATCGGTGATTTCAGGAACTAATTTTTTTTTCGTGAAATCCGTTTCCCCATATTTTGAATAGTATGTGTACAAAATTTTGAGCCTTTACACTGAGTAGTTCGATATCCATGGAGGTCAGAGTAGGGGTGTTTTATTTCTGGCCACCTTGTATATATATATATTATCATATATTATTTATGATCGGATTCGCGTTAGTAATTTCAAAGATTGCGACAAACTTGGCGATAAAAAACTTTAATTAATGAATTAATATTTGAAGAGAAAAAAAACTGCATTAACATTAAGTGTTATTCATCTACTGCAAGTTTAAAAATGTGTTTGAACTAGAGATGATAAATAAAAAGTATTTTATTAAAGATAGAATATTTGGGCAACATAAATAAATAAATAAATATAAGGAGAGTGCGAACTAATACTAGGAATTAAAATAACACTAACATTGAACACTAATTTCAATCTGTTAATTCTTCACAGATGATATAGAATTATGACAAATTATTACATCCATTATCTTGCATTTATTTCGAAAACGATTCATTTTCTGAAAATAACAAGAGTTAATTAAAGCTACTGCATAAAAAGAAAATTTTTTTTATTATTATTTAATACCCAAAATAATCAGAAATATTTCTTTGCTTCAGTTGCAATTTAATTTAATCTGCAGATCCGCCCTGGAGACTCCAAACACTAAACTAACCAACAAAAAGGATGCGAATTCAGTATCATTACTTAATAGATTTTTTTTCTTCCTCTTTGAGTCAAACAAATGCGCATGTGAAGCGCCCACAGTCACGGGTACAGCTAAGTCTCTATTGGGAATGAAGACGAAAGAACGGATTGGTCCAACTGGAGCGCGATGAAATGCCTAATGGATTAGATGGCCTCTCCACGGGCCGATTGGGCGAATGAATCTATTACGGATGTTTCTACTTCAGTGAGAAAAAAGAGAATAATAAAAACACGAGAGGATATATTCATCCTTTGAGGAATCTGAAGTATTGAATAGCCATGAAATCTTGCTACGAAATAAAGTCTATTGTGCGGCCATGATTTTTGAGAAATTAGATCTATTTTCATCAGTCATTACTTCCTGTAATTTCACTGAAAACGGATACGCCCTTTTGCAGATTAGGACTTTTCTGAAAATAGAATATTGAATTATGATGCCAAACGATTTGTATAATGTTTTTTATTCTTTTAACGTACTTAAATGCGGAATAATTTCAGTAGGTCAAGCAAAAATAGAGTATAATGTTTTTTAAAAAAAAAATTAAAATCTTTATTTTTTAAGTTGCAGTAAAACGGTCTTTTTTTTAAAGTACCCTTTAGACATCTTTTATATGTTTTTTTCAAAAATGGCTGATGTGAAAATTTTTTATAGATTAAAAAGTAGGGTTTGAAGGTTTTTCAAACACTGTTTCAAAAAAACAAGTTTTTTAAATAAATTTAAGTAAATAAAATTTTATGTAATTTATGTATATATATATATATAATATTATGTTATATATGTTATGTTACGTTATTATGTAATATATATGTTTTATATATATGTAAATATAATTTTATTATAATTTTTTTAAGTAAATATATTTTTAAAGCCAATTTGTATATATATATATATATATATATATTTAGTTCACTTTAAATCTATGTAAATAAAAATGAATGTTTGTTTGTATGTTTCTTATGCCTTCCTAAACCATCCATCCGATTGCGATGAAACTTGGTCTGTTTATTGTTTACACTTTTAGGATGGTTATAAAAATAATACAATGAACTAAAATTTCAAAAAAAAAAAAAAAATTGAATTTCAACCGCATCTATTTATTAACGATTAATTTCCAGATAACTCGCAGAAGAGACAATAGATTCTATAGAAATGCTAAATGAAAGTTAAAAGTTAATATTTTGCAGCCATAGTACGCAAATGTCATGCAAGTTGTTCTCAGAAGTAGCAATTTTATTACAGATTACACGAGAAAGTTTTTTTTTTATATTTTCTTTAAATTTTAGTGTTTTTTGCAGTAACCACCAAAAATATTGCAGTACAAATAATTTTGCACCATCTTAATTTTCAAAAAAATATCTTTTCAACTATATTAACGATTTTATAGTATAAATATTTTTTATAGGCTTAATCAGTTTCAAACGACGATATATTTAAAAGAATATCACATTTTATAAAATTAAATTTGAGAATTTTGACTGAATATTAAACGGGTCACGAGATAAAATAAAAAGTTTCTTTCATTAACATTCTTGACGAACACGTTTTATAATTCTAAAATAATACGCAAATGTGATATATTAAAATGAACATTTGCTTGTTCGTATTTTAGATACTGCCATATCGTTCATTCTATTTGCAAAATTAGGGATTGTTTGCCTTTAATACATTTTTTGGCAGCAGCAACGCGTAGGGTACCAGCAAGTAATTAATAATATTATACTAAACTGTATTTTTTATCTTGAAATATCTTTCATAGTGGTATACAGATTATGTATTTGGTTGCAAGAAAAAGGTAGCTCCGATTCTCCAACATGTAACATTTAATCTTCAATTTATATTTTTGCGTCAAAATAATCTTATAGTATGAAGGAACGATGTATAAGATTGATCAAAAGGAAAAATTTCGCACAGTTTGCAATTTAAAATTTTTAAAAGTTTTTTACGCTTTTCCTCAAATTTGAATAACTGGAGCAATTTCTTTTTTGCTGGAAAACTTTCAATTGTTACTGAGAGATATAAGGAACAACTCATCTAATTAAAGGAAATGGTTAAAAGAAGCAAGAAAGTTCAAATGCCTTTGTCAAATCTATCAAGATAATCTCTGCTAATAATAAAATAAAGAAAAACGAATTTCTTTATGCGTTTGTGAGCGTTTATTGATTTCCTCTGATCTTGATATTTGACCTAGAGCTACAAAATTTGGTACGAAAAAATTATAGATTTCGAAATTTAATCCCGGTGAGATTTAAAAAAAAATAGAAACTAATTAATTAAGAATAAAGAGATAATATATCTTCTTTATGTAATAATTTCCTGAATCACAAAACTGATTTTTTAATGATATCAATTTGTTTCTTATAAAATTGTCTCCGAATTTCGAACATTTAGTTTTTTGTGCGCATCTTAATAATAAAATTCCTTGTTATAGTGGAGTTCAAATCATTTTCTTTGTTCGGTCAAATATTTAATCACATTTCTTTTCATTATCGAAAGGTAAGAAAGATTGATATATTTTTTATTTACTTAATTTATAAGAAAAAAGAGGAAATTATAAGAATAATAACACACAATCAAAAGATAAGCAATCTAAATTATTGCATTTTTAATAGTTCTTTTATTTGGTGATTCTATTTCAATTTTTGCAGCTGTAAGAAGTGCGTATTATGAGGAACTAACTTGGAATAAACCAGGCAAGTTAGCTTCCCTTTTTAACATATTTTAAAACTAGAATAATGTTAAAGATTTATAACAAATTAGCCACTTTTGACAACAAGCCAATTCTCCAATGTTAATGATTGCTAAAATTTTCAATTAAATATATTATGTAACTTGGTCACTTATTAACTTTATCTATAATTCAATCATACTATTGTGAAGGCCTTTAGCAATTCTGATCATTGTACTACTTATCCCTCTCTAATTTTCTGCTAACTCCCATAAAATTTCAACTTTAAATTAGAGTGGAAATATTAAACTGCAATTAATATAAAAACATTTTTCACTGAAACCAACCATGTAATTTTAAATATGAGAATTAAAAGCAGAGTTGATCGGCATTGAAGCTGTATTTTCACTTCAGAATAATTTTCATCATTTATATAATATATTAAAGAATTATCCAACTTAGTTTTTTCTTATCTATATAAATAAAAATGAATGTTTTTAGCTTATGCGTTGCCGTACCGCTCATTCGATGGCGATAAAACTTTGACTACTTATTATTTGCATTTTAAATGCCCGGACTGAACCTAAAAAGTGCATGTTTTTCACATAAACAGTTGTATGCTGGATGCTTACGAGCCGGATAGCCAAGAAATTTATTTTTTACTGCTGAAGACGGTAAAACAAAAACAAAAAAAATATCGTCTACCCTAAAGTTCTTGAATAATAAATTAAGAAAGAGTACAAATACTATTTACGCTTCCCCTTTATTTATCATTCAATTTCAATAAATGCATTCATTTCTGATAGAAAAATAAAGGCTATTCTTTCTATAATTCCTAATTAAAGAAGACAGTTATTTTAAATTTCAAACGATATTTCAAAAATTATTTCTTTTGCGGTGGCAATGCGCTGGGTACCAGCTAGTTCATAACAAAAATCAGTTTTTAGTTTTATCTTCAAAATATTTAAATGATGTACGTAAAAATATTTTATTTTATATCAGTCTATAAATATACTTAGGAAGAAATTACGGAGTTTAAATTTTACACAATCTTTTTGCCCTAAGAAATCAAAATCTGTGAAATACTCTTGACACTTCAACTTTTAAATAAATAAATAAAACCCGTTTCTATCTACTGTGATAAAATTTGACCGATTTATGAAAACTTTATATATCAATTTTAGACCAATCAATATTTTCATAATCATAGGCCAATCACTGTCCAGATATTCTGTCAGACCAGCTTTTATAGAGGAATAATATTCAAATTTTATACATTAGTCAGTTTTAGTGACATATTTAGCTGATTGGAGTTCAAAATTTTTTATTGAAAATACTGGTATCTCAATATTGTTTTTTAAAAAGTATGCTTCCAATCGTAGAGGATCTATGTAAAAATTTAGAATTCATAATTCATCGGAGCACTAAATTTATTCGTTACATAGAATATAATTATTTAGTTTATTTAGACCATTTTGTTAATACATTCCTTAAGTAGCTAATGGGCTTTGATCTGAGTGATAATCCTATATATATATATATATATATATATATATATATTAAGTCACATTTGCCTTAAATTAAACTTTTATTGAATTAGTAGTATAGATATTGCGAAAGATCGTAGAAAAGATTTCCGCTATTTACTTTTTAGAGAATATAATATTTTAAATATTTTTCACTTCATATCGACACACGGAAAACTATACTTTTTATATTTAATCTGCAATAATAGATTATTTTTTAATCGTGACTTCTGTTAATATGATAGACAAAATTCTGAATTTTGCTACCTAGCAAAAAGTATTTTAGAGTTCGAATAATTTTGAGATGGGGAAGGAAGAAAAAGAACGTTATTTCAAAAGTTGACGTTGTGCAATACAATAGACAGGTGATCATTCGAAACCAATTTTAAAAAAATGGTCTCGGATTGAGGTTTTGAAGCCCGAATGATTTTGATGTGCGGACCCTCCCCCCACAGGTTTTCTGAATAGCGATTCATGCGTAATTTGACAATCACGTGATTTTTCAGGCTGTTTTAGACTGGTTAATGACTCAAGTTAATTAAACAGTTATTTAAAAATATAACAATATTTTCCCATGATAATACGAAATTTACAATAGAGAATTTCCATTTTTAAAAATTAATTTAAAATTGATGTAAGTATTGAAATTTTTGTTCTGTAACATCTAAGCGTATTATCACACAAAACATTTTAAAATCTATTATAAAAATTGATTATTTAATAATATCCATTTCATTTCTGTCATATTTTTAAAACTGATTATAAATTTTCAAGATTAAATTTTAATATTTTTGTTTTATGTAACTTTAATTTTTTTTCCTATTTATTTCATTTCATAAAGAATGGAAATTCTACTTTTACACGATTAATTTGCAACAATATTTGATTTATTTTTTAATTTGTGCTTCTGCTGATATGTTAATAAAGCCCAATTTTTTCTGGTGAACCGTTTAGCTCTACCACTTCGCCAAATAGCGAAAATGCGCCAAATCTTCTCAAAACCCACTTTATTCCGCGCCCCACTGCCCTCGAATTAAAAAAAAAACCCGTTTGGCGAAAAAATCTTTGTTGGCGACTTTTGAAAAATGCGCCAAGTGGCAGGGTTAAACACAGGTCGTACCATTTTTTCCCATTGACTCGTAACTTGCACATGCAGGATAAAATTTGATTTTGGGTGAAATAAATGGTTAAATACCTTCTAAAAATTGGTTAAAACTAAAAATTAAATTTATATTATAAGACACTAGTATCATTAAAAAATTTTTTGAACTTTAACTTGATGAAATACCATTTTTGCGTAGTAATATTTTCAAAAGTTAGGGCGGAAAAATTGCTGAAATTTTGCTTAATTTTTAATAATATAAAATTCTAATAAAAAATAGAAAAAAATTGCGCCAAGGTGCATCTTTCCGGCATCCAAGGTGTATATGTGCTAAATTTTATAGGTATTGTTCGAATGGTCTGGGCTTTAGAGCGCCAACACGCACGCACTGAGTTTTATTATGAATATAGAATAATTATTTTTGTATCCTTAGGAAACTGAAAATATTTGTATTTATTTAATCCTTCATTTTTAGCAATCCATCTGGTTCATGGAGATTATTAGTTTTGTTGTTTAGTTTAAATTAATTTTTTATGCATATTTATAATTTTTTATGCATATTTATATTATTTATAATCATGACGTTTCAAAATAAGCATTTTTAAGCGACAAATTGTCAATTGTGGCATATAATAAAGTCTTAATATTTTAATAGCATTATATCTGTTTTGTTTATCATGTATGCGAATATTTTACACACATAAATGCGCACGGAAGTTTTTACTATGAAAAGAGATTTAATTTAATTTCGTTGTTTTGAATTCAATAATTTTAATTCTCCACTAACTATAAAGGTGAATATATATCTGAACTATATTTTTTGAAATTTTATTTAGAATTTTAAATAAAACTAAACAAAATTCCGGCATTTTTTTTCGCGATAATAACTGAAAATATTAAATATAAAAATGATTTTTTCAGTACTAAAAATCCAAAAAGATGTAGAGAGGACTCATGGCTTTGAAGTAATCTGAGTCCTCTCTACACCTTTTTGGTGTCCTCTCTACACAGAAGACACTTTTTTTAAACATAGCATTAGAAACCGCAAGTATTGTATTCATTTATAAATCCGATAAACCATATTGAAACGTTCCCAATGATATTTGTTGTTATTTATAGCACTTTACAAGCCCACTGACGGAAATCTGTCAGCGATTTAAGCCAAAATGAACGTCTCTTGTTTGTTCAGTAGCGTCAACTAGGGCCAAGAGTTCACCTTAGCTACTTCATTAGCTTCACATTCACTTGCACAACCCCTTTCTATAGGGGGCAAAATCACACAATTCACAGATATAGAGCAGAAGAACCATAACCGAACAGGGACTCGAACCCTGGACAGACACGCTACTTCTATGCCAGGACGCCGGTCCCAATTATATTTGATAAATTGTTAATACTATCCTAATATTTGAAACTTTTAAAAAGCTATATTAAAAATGTTTTTTCTGACAACTAAGCTAATAACATACTTTTATTTGTTTTATTGCTCTCAAACACTTTTTTCTTGTCACCTAGCGAACTTAAGTATATAGCTTCTCATTATCGTGCAATCGCTACCGAATCCTTTAGGAATGGCGCTGTTGTTGTGTGGAAGTTTGGAAAGGGGTGCCATCTCAGGTGTCGTCCTCGTCATCTGACTACGGTTCTAAATTACGACGTCCATCCCAAAATAGCCTTAGTGTTACTTCAAAATGGGACGGCAATATAACTAACCTGTTAAAACCTATT
>JAPMOQ010001578.1:4456903-4501351 GCA_026543055.1 Argiope trifasciata | reverse complement strand
AAGGGTATATATATATATATATATATATATATATATATATATATATATATATATATATATATGATAAAATACTTTTTATTCACCCTTTTAAGTTCAAATACATTTTTGAAAACTTTTAGTGAATGACACTTGATGCCAATACAGTTTTTCAAATATTAATTACTTCATTAAATTTAAATAACTGTTAATACCATAATTAGAGTTTTAGTAGTTTGTAATAAAGATTGATATAAACAGGCAGTAGCTCAATCGGTAAAATGCGAGGATTTCGGTATTTTTGATGTGAAGGTGATGAATGAGAGTCTTCAATCCTTGTGGGAATCAATAGTTTTTTGATACTTAATCGGTTTTTGATATTTATTTAATAAAAAGTAACTAAAATAAAATGTTTATTTGCCGACCTAAGTAGGAACTGATTGAAATTTTTTTCTATTGCTCATTTTTTGTCCTTTTTATAAATATTTTAGAAATTTTATACTAGCCCTTTGTTATAATTTTTATATGAAAAGATAAACCAAAAATAAAAGTTTACCGACCTTTACAATCTTGGAAATTTTGATTCTTTAAAGTGAAATATTTAAAAGTCTAAAGTTAAATTACCAAAATAAAGCTAAAATGTTAAAGCTTTAGCATGAAAGTTGTTCCTTCCTTGCGAATTCGAACTTTAATAAATAGAAACATAAAGTGGCTTTTAACTTATTTCTCATGGAATTGGTACAAATTGAATCAAAAAGGCTTTCAGACAACCCACTGCCTCTTCCTGTTTGTCAAAACTTGAATTTCAAACTGAGAAAGTTTCGTTCCTTTATTGTGATGTTAATTCTTTCGTTGCACGCAAATATCATTTCTCTTGTGACACTTTCTTTGAGGGAGCACTAAATGCTATTTCAAGCAACCTTTTGTCCCAAAATTCTCTTTCTGTGTTATCTTTTAGCTACTAAAGAATGCCTCATCACGGACACATAAGGGTTGTTAAAGTGAGTGTACAGTCTGTCAAGAAGTAAGACAAATTCATTTGAGTGGAAGTTTGAAGAATGGACGTTCAGCATTATATCCTCTCTTCAGACACTGAAAAGCAATTTTACTAATACTGAAGGAAAATGTGTAATGTTTGCGTGGGTACTAGATCCAAGTATTGGAATTTGGAACAAATAAGTTTTAAAGAGAGTCCTTTGAACCAATTTTTTGACGTTCTGCCATAATGGTTTTCTAAATTATAATAACACAAAAATAGTTTTTATTCACAGTTTTCAAATTTAAAAACTTTATTTTCTTAGTCATAAAAATTTAGCTGCAATAAATTTCTTTTATGAAATCATGCTTTTACTTTCTTTGATTTGTAGTATAGAGAAAATTATAATAATCGTTAGAAAAAGTCTAAATAGACTTTGACGAATCTCCGCTTTTTAGACTTACCGGAGCTACGATAACAAAAGAAATGTCCGTCCGTCAGTCTATGACAAAGATAACACAAAAACGCTCTGAGCTAAATGATTGAAATTCTGTATACGGTCTTGATATCAAATTTGCAGATTACTATTACATTTTGTGTAAGAACTGCTCAAATAAAGTCCATCTGTCTGTCTGTTCGACCATAATACGACATTTAAATGAAAAGCTATACAGATAAAATTCCGTAAACAGACTTAACATCTATAGAGTGGACACCAGTCAAAATTTGAGTCCAATCCATTTAAGAGTAGATTGTTGTATTTTCAAAATTATGTTAACGTGATAAATACAAAAGTATGTAAAAGTTAAAATTACAATGACATGAATATATCAAATTTGGTATGGAATTTTGTGACTACGATTATTGCTGTGTATCCCCTTTTTGTTTCAATCGGTTGAAAAAAACTTGCCAAAAACACAAATATCATTTTTGGATACTATTAATGCATACCAAGAACTAATCACCAAATAAGGCTCCAAGAATGAAGCACCAGAACCAGAAAAATTTTGAACCACGGTTAATATTTCGTAACACACCAATGCCATGTATGGCGTTATTTGGTATTGCAAATTTATAAAAGTGAACACAAGAAAGTTTTGGGAACACTACTATCGATGGTTTTGTATAGTTTTCAAAAGTACTTTCCATGAAGTTCTAAACGTTATTTTGTTTCATTTAAGTAATTAGTCGCATGATTTGTCTCCACTATTAAAAAATGTCAAAAATATATTGGTGATTTCCGGCACACTTTATATGAGTCAATAAGAAATCGTACTGAAACATAACATTGAAATAAATGACTCGATCATTACTTGAGTATAACAAAGCTTCATGTTTAGAATAAACATAACAATCATACAGTTATTAAAATAACTTGAATTTGATGCTATTTATAATCAGATGCTTAAAAACTATTTTGAGAGAATCTTGATCATTATAATAAGAGATTTGTTTTGAATTATTGGGCATAATTATCTGGCGTTTCTTTGACATGCTATATTTTAATAAAAATTTACAATATTTTATAAATTTCTTAATGAAAATTTTTCTTTTAGGTTATAAAAAGGCGTGTTGACAAACATCCTGTTGTCTTTCATGTTATGCTGTACCACATTAAGAAAAGGAGGAAAGCAATGCAGTCAGTTCGCGAACTCAACGAACTAGCTGTGAGGGAACAATCAGCGAAAGTCGAAGTGGGGAACGGTTTGCTAGCATCAAATTTGGCGACACTAGTTTGGAAGACTAGCCAGGAATAAACTCCACCAGCCAACCTGTTAATTATGCATGAAACCCTCCAATGTGGAACAATATTTCTAATGGATTAATTGGACATAAAAGGAGAATCGTGGTGAACTATCTCCTGATAGTTATTTCATTTTTAGCTTGAGCTGAATGCACCAAATTCTTTTAATGGGAAAACCTCGAATAGTCATAGGTTTGAGACCTGTTTGCACCTAGATAATGGGCATATCCATAAATTCAAAGAGAATCAAGCCTATTTTTGATTGACGAGATGAGGAATTTTGAAGATCATGCTATCATCTATATTATCCCCTTGAAGTTATTAATTATTCAGTTCTCTCTAATTTTTGTCTTAAACTGCAAGACCAGAAATGAAGTGTGATCCAAAACAGTTTACAGGACAAAGGGAAAAGGCGTTATTAACAACAGACCTAGGATACAAATGGCAATTAAGAGACATATGTGAAGGTCACTTCTATACAAAATTACCAGACCTGTGGAGGTATTTATCACACAGCTGGGCCGATTTGTTGAACCCGCCTAGGTATTACTCAGGTCCTGGCTATTGAGCCAGTTCTCGGCACCTGTTTGGACATCATCATCCGAAAGGAACCTTGTTTCAGATAAGTGTTTCTTCAATGCCGGGAAAAGGAAATAGTCAATGTGAGCAAAATTGGGGCTGTATGGGGGGGGGGGTTCAGACCTCCCACCTAAAAGTTTCCAGCAATAGCAATGGTGTTGAATCAAAAGAACGACACTATTTAGCCACCTTTTGTCTACTCATTGCTTCGACCCTATATACTTCAAAGATTTGTCTGTGAATGTCCTATGGGAACACATTCTTGGTCCGTAGAAATCGTATAATGGCTCGCATCTGTGTGTGAGGCCATTCCTATAGACGTCTTGCCATTACTGTCGCTGTTTCGGATTAAGTATTAACACTATCTTCACGAACGACCGGTCTAAGACAATAGCGCCATATGTCTCCAATCTAAGTAGCAATATTTCCATCCACAATTTCTTCATTCAAAATACTAATGTTTGTAAACTTTTCTTTGGATCACCCCTCGAATTAATCTGTTTTAATAGTGGAAATTTTTTTGACATGAATTATAATTAATTCTTTTACAGAGTTGATGCGTTAGAGAGGGTGAATTTCTTTTATACATCTATGAAAATAGCAAAACAATCCATACTTGTACATTAGGATGAAGTTGGTATCTAAACATCATTTCATGAATTTCTTGTTCGTTATGTCCTATTGTTCCCAAATTCTTGCAATTTTCAATTGAAAGCAAAAATCAGTTTAATTTCGTTTCCCTAAATTTTACTTTATAAGCTCTACTCATAAAATTTAAATTCCTGAGTATTTTGCGTTATTTTAGGAAAGAAAGATTGCTTTAATAAATGTGTAATCAGGATTTTTCTGAATGTGAAATTAATTAGAGCTCTGTAAAAATTATATTATAAAAGTAGAATCATAATAAAAAATTAATAAGTATAAAGTGAATCTATACATTAATTTGAATGTATATTTGATTTATATAATTGGGTAAGTTTTCATAATCCTAGCTTCTCATTCAAACGTTAGTTTTTTTTCATAAAATCTAATCAACCTAACATTATTTCCCTTGTATTATTTCAAGGGTACTTTTTTATATGAATAACACAAAAGATTTATTCCTTAAAAAGAATTAAATTCGTGTAGGCTGTGATTATTTTTTTAAAATTGCCAAAGTGTTGAGGTTGTAGTTTTTTTTCATAAACTGCATGATTTGAAAATTACTGTATACAGATTGCAAAAACTCGTGCAATATATTTAAAATGAATAATTTTAAAATTTTTTCAAGCAAATTTTGTTGATTTCTCTATTTTATAATATGTTATGAGTAGTGTAACAAAAATCTGATTGGTTTTTTTCTAAAGTCGTTTTTTCAGTGAAATTATGTTTCATAATGCGATACTACAAAAATGGTTTTTATTTTAACAAATAGGCTTCAAAGAACCTTTTTTTTGTAATTTTCGAAATTTATACCAGAAGGGTTTCAGTTTTATTGTTATTGTTAAAATTACTAATACATATAATTAAATAGATATTCCTTATACTTCAAGTTCTGTGCGTTAAATATGCAATGCTGATAACTAAATATTTTTTTTTTGTAATTTATTTTATTTTGAAAATAAAATAGAATCGGGGGGAAAATTTATGAATTAAAATCATGTTACGATTTTCTTCCCTACAATTCTGAATTTCATTTTTTCTTTTTGTATCAAAATTATCTTTTTTTTGAGATTTTCAAATTAAAAACTTGTTAATGTTTATTTATGAATATAACAGATGAATTTTTAATCTCAAAAGTCAATTATTATTACCTAATTTTACCCTTCAGAGATGATTATTTACATTAAATAAATCATGCATAATGGCAGCACAATATCCCATTGAGTTCTTGAATTCCCCACAGACTCCTGATTTGCAAGCCCACAACTTGATTCTGAAAGTTGGTGTTCCAATAATGCTGATCCAAAATATAGATGCACCCAGGTAGTTCAATGGCACAAGATTAATTGCGATAAAGCTGATACATGTTATTATACAACATGTTATTCCAGCCACAGAAGTCACTATGGGTTAGGATGTCTTCATTACAAGAATACCTATCATTTCCCCAGACAACACCATACAATTCAAGAGAATACTGTTTCCTTTGAGACTGTGCTTTGCCATGACAGTCAAAAGTCACAAGGCCAGTCTCTTGGGATTGCTAGTATAGACTTGCAGACACTATGCTTTTCTCATGGGCAGTCGCATGTAACCTGCTCCACAGTGGGCAAAGAGGAAAATCTTTTTGTACACACTCCAAATGGAACTGCCAAAAATGATGCCTATCACATTGCTTTAATATAAATGTACCCTTTTATTGCATGCGAATAAACAGTTTTGTACACTTCTACAGAAAACCTTATTTTAAACCCGGGCAAAGCCGGGTACTTGCAGCTAGTATAACTAGTTTTCTTAACTTTTAAACTTTCTTATATTTTCATCCACCTGTGTCCTGGCATAGGGCTAGCCTGTCTTTCCCATGATCTAGGCGTTCCAGGTTCGAATCCCGGTTTGGGCAGGTGCTCTACTGTGTTCTATCTGTGAAATGTATGAATGTGCTCTCCTGTAAAACAGGGTTGTTTAAGCGCATGAAATGCATGAAGTAGCTAAGTCGTATTCTTGGCCCTAGTTGGCGCTATCAAAAAACCAAGAGACGCTCACTAGGCTTAAATCGCTGACAGATAAGTGTCGGCAGACTTGTAAAGTGTCATAAGTAACGAAAACAACAACGTATGGTCATCCAGCTAACAGAGTTTCTATGTTTGGTTTAATTTAGTTATATTAACATCCCGTTGTAAAGCCCCACTAGGGATATTTTGGGACGGACCTCATCATTTTGAGCAGTGATCTGATGACATGGCTGCTCCTGACCTAACACCACCTCTCTACATCGGCGGGAGAGCATTTGGCCTTAATGGAATCGAGTCTCGAACATGAAACCGTAAAGCTCACGAGCCGAGATCTTACCACCATGCCACTGCAGCCCAATTTTATTTTTGGAGCTAACATTATTTTACATTTTTATATGCTTAATTTAGGGAGATGAAGTTTATTTTAACCTGATTTCGTTGTGAATTTTGTAAGTATGATCATATTGTTACTACCGATGTCCTGGCATAGGGGTTGGGTGTCTTTTCCGTGATATGGGCGTCCAGGGTTCAAGTCCCGATTCAATAAGGGTTGTTATCCTCTTTTCTAACTGTGAGATGTGTGAATGTGCTCTTCTGTAAAAAGGGGTTGTGCAAGCGAATTAGTAATGCGTGAGTGGCAAACTCGTACTTCTGGACCTAGTTGGCGCTATTAAAACAAGAGACGCACCGTGTCGACTTAAATCACTATCTTCGCAACAGCGGACTTGTCCAATGGCAAGTGGCATAAGAAACAAAATATTTTTACTTTATCTATATTAATAAAAATAAATGTTTGTCTGTATGTCACTTATGCCTTCCTAAAACGTTCATCCGATTGCGATGAAACTTGGCCAGCTTATTGCTTACACGTACGGAATGGTTGTAGGAATGGTACAATTATCTAAAAATTTTTTTAAAAATTTCGAATCTCAAACGCATTTATTTGGAAAGTGAAATGATAGTTCACACTTTTATATATAAACTTGATTTCAAAATAATATTCTTGTGTTAAATTTTAAATTCAATAATTTAACAACTAAAGTATCAGAGTGCTTGATTCACTTCAGTATACGTTTATTATAAACGTACATAGTATTCAATAGCTTATTACAAAATGCATCTTACTGTTAAAATATTTTGGGAAACGATGACTAAAGCGTAGCGGCTCCAATTATGACCTACAATATTTTGGAAAGTGAAACGAAAGTTCGGACTTTTATTGATAAACTTGATAGATTGTATGGAATTTTCTGCAATGCTATTAGGAAAATGATAGCCAGCAAAATGCAAAAGGATGATTGCAATTAGTTACAGGTTAATATTTTAATTTAGTATGTGGATGTGACTTCCGTCCGGAGAACTAGAGCTGATCAACATAATAACATTATGGAATTGTTTTTTGACCTGAAATGACAGTATCACCTACTTGTCGACTCTATTTCCAAACATATTATCACGAACAGAATCTAACGTGCATGAAGGGATTGTGAAGGAAAATTTGAAACCTGCGGTTTAAACGTAAATGTTTATGCTGCTCAAGTATTATAAGTGAATCAAGACACGAAAGTGGTGATAAATGGTGCCATCAAGATGATACCGAAGTTGAAAAGAGTGGCTTAAAAGGACAGTAAAAACCTATTTTTCTTTCAAGATCTAATTTAATCTTACTATTAACGAAGTATCTCAATTTTAGAATCCTTTAAAACTCAATCATCTTCTGTGCCGAAAGAGTTAGGACTGGATTTCAATATTATGTTTCTTTCAATATGGAAGTTTTCGAGTAACTTTCATAGGCTGTTATCAAATTTGTCTGATTATGATATTCCTTGATTGACGGGAAGAAAACCAGATTTATTGAGAAAATACCAATCTTCCAAACTATCCTGATTTCACCAATACCCGTATCAGTAACAGCATTTGATTGTTCTTATCAAAAAGTTCGTAGTCTAGTGTTGATTTTTTGCGGGTCCATTGTTTCCGAAGAATTTGTTGCTTGCTATCTAATTAGCTATGTGATTGTTGGTTGGGTATGGTTCACTGGCGCAAAAGTCACATTTGGTCACACTGCGCCGATCAAATGGTAAAGGAATTATGTGATCGAATTGACTCATTTGATCTTTCTATCGATCGATACTATGCTTACCAGAAAGATAGTGATTCTTCTATTTGTTCCTCTAAATGAATGTTGCTATCAGGAAATATATATCTGTTTCTCAGGTTCACTCTCCACAGATTGATCTGGTGTACATCTGGATCTCGGCCAAATTGAAATATGGGGAAACAGTCATTATGTTTTATTATGTGTCATCTGCTTCTGGTACTTGTAAGTATACCATTTTAATATTTTGAATGATTTGGATCCTTTTGAAAATGTTTTTATTTGTAATGTTTTTAATTTGTCTATTAACTGTACTATAATTTTAATGACTGTTTTTGTCTGTCTTACGGACGTGTTAAATTTTATGAATCTTTTTGATATGGAATAATATAAGACGATTCTAAATTATAACGACAAATATCTTGATTTCATTTAATATTGTCTCATACTTCGTTATAATTCTACAAAGTGAGATTCTTTTGGTTGTTGAAGATAATCAACAATCTGCATTATACATTTCTATTCAATTTGTATGTGAATATATTTGTTCATTTTTTTTGAAATGTGATTTTAAAGTATCCGGCTCTTTATCGCTATGATACTTGATCCGCCATATCGAATTTCTTATTTAGTTTTAATGATAATGATAAAATCTTAAGCTTTTACAATTGTTTAGACAATCTTTTTCACTTGCTATTCCTTAAAATAGGAAAAAAAAATCTGTAAACGAAATAAATTTCTAATTTGATATTCATTTGAAATCAAGGATTACTAAAAAAGGAAATTATGATCTGTGGATTTTAAAAAATGGTATTCATTATACAGCATTTAATTTAAAACTCTGCTATTAAGTATAATATTCAAAAAGATTATAAAGCATATCTGTGTCTCACAAAAAATAGTCTAACTTCCAGTGGTAGAAAATGTTGATCTTTTTTAAAGTAAACACGTCATTTCACTTAACAAATGTCTTAACGATGTACCCTTTAACCCAAAGTCTTGTAATGTAATGTTTATGATTTGATTTGTCTATGTTATTAATTTTGACTTGATTATATCAGCCTTTGAATTCTGTACATAATTTTTTGCATCATGCAATTTATAGGGAAAAGGCCATCTTAAAACCATTATCGTATTAATAAAATGAGCATGAATTAATTCTTTTTTAAAAATGACAGAAGCAAAGGAAGAATTTGGCAAAACAATAAAACAATGTTGCAATTTATTACAACAATTGCTATAAATTGAATTTAAATTTTACTTATAGAAATTTATCAAAATTACTGAAGAAAAAAGAACGTGGTTTCACTGAATAGTTAATCCTGGCCTAAGAGTAACCCGTTATCAGGGCGTCCTGGGTTCGAGTCCCTGTTCGAGTATGGATTGTTCTTCACCCTGTGTTTTATCTGTCCGGAGTGTGAAAGAGCTCTCCTGTAAAAAGGGGTTGTGCAAGAAATTGAGTGAGTGTCATCTTCAAATGAGTTAAAAATCAGATTTCTGTCCTCGTATGTTCAGGAGCCTCAATCCTCATGCTATTGCGCGAACTCAACCTTAATCCTTTAACTTAGTCAACGCGCTTGTCTATGGCAGGAGCATAAGTAACAACAATAAGTTACTGATGACAAAAATTAAGTTTTCAATTAGGTTTTAATTAATTATAAATTGAATGTACTTCTTTTAGTGAGAGTTTACTAGCTAACATATAATTATAATGTAAATATGATATATTTAAATTCAACTATATGATCTGTAGAAAAGCATATTTAAAGGATTAGAAATTTTATATAATGCTACGGAATATATACTTCCTGGTAAAAGTGTAGAATAGTGTGCCCCTTGCTGCGCCAAGGATGCCAAGTCGCCAACAAAGATGGCGGACAAAATAAACAAACTGTTCCGCGGAACAGTTACGGTTGCCATTTCCCGCCTTTTTATTTAGAATGTTCAGCTAATCATAATTATTTGTTTATGCCCGGTGCCTTCTACAGATGCCGAAGGCATCTGTAGAAGGCACCGGGCAGTATATTTTAACTTTAAAAAAACATCCTAGGGCTTCGCTTTCATACGGAGCGGGAATGCAGTAGCTTCGCAAGCACATTGAACAGATGGACGATGTGGATTAAGGAATAGTAAATAATAATATTACAAGAAAGAATAAATGATGTTATAGGAACGAATATTATACAGAATTTTTAATACTTAATGTACTTACTTGCTTTATTTAATCTTTTCATAAACACTTAACACTTCATAACACTTAAAGCATTCTTTCCAAGCCTCATCAACTCATTAAAAAAATATTCCAATCATCCTTCATCCATTCAGCAGGTTCGAAATAATCCCAACTACCAAACATCCACTCCTGTACGATTGCAGACATAATATTTCGAGGGAACCAAACGTTGGAGCGCCAAAAGAATTACGAGAACTGCGAATAATTCCATGGCAGACTTCTTTTAATACGAAAACTCAGACGATTTGCGAATTCGCATAGTGATAATTAAAAGTGTGAAAACGAATTTTTTTTTTGTAAATATTAACACAAAAAAATGAAATAAATGGTATTTTAATTAATATTAATTTTATTCTAAACTTTCTTTGTATAATAAATTTTAAATCAAAATAATAAGCAAAATTTAAATAATCTGAAATCGATATTTTAAATATTAAATTTATTATAAAACAGTTGTAGTACCTGAACAACTCAACTATTGTAAAAACTAGTAAACAAAACAGAATTAGGGTTACTGTAAGAAAGTTCCGTTGGGTTGCCATCTTGGCGATAAACTCGGGGGCACACCGTGCTACACTTTAACCATACTTCCTGATTAGTACAACTGTAAGGTATACTTAATATACGCTGCAGTAATAAAGATATAACTATAATTAAATTATGATATATTTAAATTCAACTATATGCTCTGTAGAAAATTGTATTTCAAGGACTATAAGTTTTATATAATGCTACAGAATGTATACTTGTTTAGAGACGTAATAAGTTGCTAAAGACAAAAGTTAAAATTATGATTACATTTTTAATTAATTAAAAATTCTATTTGCAATTGCAATATTTTTTCATAGCGAGCATTTACTAGGTAAGAAATATTTATATTGTAAATATGATATATTTAAATTGAATGATGGACTTTAGATAACTATACCTCCTAGGCTCTGTAACTTTTATGCAATTTCCAGATAATATATTTATCTAAAAGCAATTATTTTTCTAAAGAAAAAATTAATTTTCTAACATATGTAGCCCTTTCTGTAGATGTATAGATGGTTATCACTACATACATGCTAAAAATTTATGTCTTTCCTTTTGTGGATAGGAATGCATTAATGAACAAATTTCCATTTGCATGTTAAAAGTTACATATTTCCAATCTGTTAGCTGAAGTAAGAAGCTTTAAATCTTCAGACATAAAGGAGTAAATTAAAAATATGAATTATTCTATTCTTTTTGCTATGTTTATTGTTAAAAGCAAAATTACGTGATGACTTGAACGTTCTGTTGTACTAGAACTGCTTACCGCGGGCGTTGGCGATAAAAAATGTAAATTATTGAATTGTACATTTAAGTACACACGATAAGGAATTACAAAAATGAATACCCGGTGATAAAAGGCATTTTGTACGGGAAATATTCTTATTTTTTAGCTTGTAAACAATTTAGCCGTCTTGTCATAATGACATCTAATTAAAAACTCATTTCTCAACTTTTAACAACTTTGTAAAGATGGCACGTTTCAGGATTCAATACAAATGTATACATTCATCTAAATAAAATGGGATTATTTTTGTTTTTGTCGAACTTGTAGACATAAAATTATAAATGTTTAGCTTTTCCTTTCATATATATCGAATAAATAAAAGCATCCGGGAACAGCTATTGTATTATCAAGCAAAAAATGTTTTTTTAAGAAATTATTTTTATAAATTCATTTTTTAAAGGTCTGATATTTTTTTTTTCAAAATTTGAAATACAATTAAAAAATATGTGACTCTAACCAAACAAAACATTTAATTTATTGTAGCTTTACAAATAAAAGTATATATATATTTTTTATATATGTTTATATAAAAAAATGTCTTTATATGAAAAATGTTATTTTTTAAAGATAAAGAAATTACAAAATGCAATTTAGAATGAATTGTAACTTATATTTAGAAAATTCAGAATGTGTTGGTGTTTGAATTAATAATCGATTTTTAATTTGTATGGTTAAATATGATAAAGCTATTGGCAGGAGTTTGCTATCAGAGGAACTTTTCAATAGGCTTCTAAAAATATACTTTACATATTTTATATTTCTTGGAATTATTTTTATTGAATTTAAAGTTAAGGCAACAATTCAGTAATCAAGTATGCTATGCATAAAGTCCGCCTATTAAAGAATGAGGATAAAGCCTTAGGCTTTACTCCTTCGTATTTTATATCTTGAAAATTTCATTAATTGTTCTTGATAATTTTTTCTCCAAAGCGCCTTACAACTTAGTTTCAGTTTCAAACCCTTCAATTAAGTTTTTGTGGCACAAGAGCCATGTCTGGCCATGCTGAGCCAAAAATATTCAAATCCTTTAGATTTAGTTGATTGGTGTAATCATTTACAGCTTACCTCGGGTTGCGAAAACAGGACTTTTTGTTTGATTAATTGATGTCCTAATCTCTGGACTTGTCAAAAAAGCGCACACACGCACGGATCGCGGTGGCCTGAGGTAAGGTCTCGGTTTCGGAGACCATTAATCCGTAGGGGCCAAATGTCCTCCCCCTATTGTGGTGGCGAAGTTTGGAGAGGGCAGGGTCGACTTTGTAATCTGATAGCGATTCAAAATAGCGAGGCTCGTCCCAAAATATCCCTAGTGTTGCTTTAAAAAAGGGCATTAATATAGCCAAACTAAAAAAATGATATAATTATGGCAACGTCGTATTACCTATAATTCCATGTAATCTTTTTATTTAAATGAACTATTTACAGTTTCTGATAGTTAATGTAATTTAAAATAAGAGAGATTTCTCATATGAAACTATGATTTATCATCGGAGTAAATTTAGGAAATATGCTCAAAAATAACTGTTAAAAGCAATACTTATTTTTTGAGATAATTTTTCATTTATTTTTGAGTTTTGTTAATCCTTATCACTCTGAAAAGTAATTCAATCCATAAATATTAGCCGAATAAGAGGACTTGTTTATTGCTTCGAAAAAATTAATACACATAAATTTTTTAAGTTGATATTTCCCGAAATATTAATCTACTTATTGTTACCACTCTTAAGTATTCTTACCAGTCAAAATTTAGGAAAATAATTAAATAAAACGATAAAATGATGGACTGCCTTGAAGGGTCCCTAAGCGGAGACATCGGAGTGGTAAGGGTTAATATTTCGAACGAAAGAATTTCCCTATTAATCAAAACAGATTTTCGTAAAACATAAACGCTTATAAGAATACATTACGAATCGACGTAAACTAACAGTTTTCGATAGAAAGAAATAAAATTTTGTTCCATTACTAGATGCATTACAAGCAATAAAAATAATTCAAAGTAAATTCTGGCAATCTGCATGGAAAAAAGTACCTATGAACAACTTATTTCAAATACAGCCATCTGTCAAAGATTTCGAAAGTAAAACTTTGCCCAGAAAGAAAGATATCATTGTCACGAGACTTCGAATAGGCCACACCTATTTGGCACATAAACATCTTTTGCACTCTGATCATGCACCGCTATGTAATAAATGTAATTGTGTTTTAACGGTTAAGCATATTCTATGTGAATGCCAAAATTTTATTGCACAACGATAAGTTCATTTTGGTTCGACTGATTTTAACTTAAATAATATTTTTAGTTGATAACCCTCATTTAAATATTTTTACCTTTTTAAGAGATATTCAAACTTTACATCAGATTTAAGGTATCCGACTACATTAAAAATACTGGTTAACGACTGCATTGGCGAATGTTTTCTTTTATTGCAATTTCTTGTAGCTCAGACTTTCCTCTTTTCAAAAAAGTTTATTTTTTTAAAGAAAAGGAAGACCTGATCGAATATCCACTGTCACATATTTTTCAGCTAAAATTTCTTTGATTTCAATTTTTACCAAACTATCATAAAAATTCTCCAACGTTAACATGATATCTCAAAAAATAATAAAGATATTTACATAAAAATTTCAGAGTAGGTTTTAAATAATATGGTCAATGAAATGAACCAAAAGTTTTTTTGTCGGAGAAATACCTTTTAATTTACAGGCGTTTTTAGAATAATTAAGTTGTGAATTTATGATTAAAAAAATGCATTTATTTGCATGTTTTTACCCGTAACTTCTTTGCATCTCAAAATTCTTCATAGATTTTGGTTCATTTCATTCATTATTAAATTCCATAACTTGTGTACGAAGAGAAATAGGATTGCTGCTTTACAATTTTGTGTAGAGTGTTAGCTGTTTTGGTTTAATTTTCTTACAATTTACTGCGAATTTTCCAATTTCTCAAAATATAGTATATTTTCCAATATTTCTTTGTATTTATAGTGTGTATAATTGACTATACATCTAAAAACCATAATTTTTTTTTTTAAATATCCAAAAACAAATTTTCAAAATTTACCCTTGAACATAGTCGATTACCTTAATTGTACTTACATTTCTTAATATGCCTTAAATTTAAACTTGAAAACCATATTTAACAAATGTTTAGCACAGAATGATAAGGTCTGGTCCTTTCGCTATAAAACAAAACCAATCAATCGATAGCAAATAATTCTGTATAATAATTAACTTAGTATAGGTGTAAGATGGTTCTGTTCTGCGCGTAATGCCTTTTATAAAATATCTGTTAATATAACACTTTGGCGACAGAATTATTAACCCTCCTTTTATATTTCTTTGTTCATCAAGATCAGTCGCTCCCATTTTAATGGATTTCTAACCGCGGGGGACACTTGAAGCCCAAGACATAAGCATCAAATTCGCCAACTCTGTCTGATTTAAAAAAGAGATAATGCAGAATGAGATTCAGCAGAATTCTCGTCACGTGGTACCTGCTGCAGTTTTGCCTTTTTGGTGCTAAATGAGTTAAAAAGGGTTCAGCCTGTCGTCTAGCTATTCATGCTTAGAAGGATATATTTTAATCCAGTAAGAAAAATTGAAACTTCTCATAATCATGCAGTTTAATATTATTTGAATTTTTTTATTCATCTGATATTGCTATGTACAAAATTGCAAATTTACAGATAAGTGAAACAATTGATACAAATCAAAACATCTCAATAAGTTTAGTGTACTGCTGTGATTAAGATTGTGATTAATTAAATGAATTTTTGTCATTCCTAATGGTATATATTGACTTCATTATGAATTTGTTGTAAATTGTTTTATAATAAAAACCCGCTATTTGATATTTTATTCTAAATTTGAAGTTTGAAGTGGTGGGATTATACATGTCCCACTTTATAATAAAGGATTTAAGGAGATATTTTTTTCATTATTTGATTAATGCTTTATATTAAATAATAATATAAATATCTTTTTCCCTTTTTTACAAGAAAAAATTTACAGATCGAACGTTTTTATTGTATTTAAAATCATGTGCCCCAAAGATTTAAACAAACCTGACACATGCAAAGCTCTGAAAAATAAAAAACTAAGAAGAACCATAAAAGTTTTTACATTAGTATTAAGTATTGTTTTCACTGCCTCAGTCTAGTGATACGAATTTCTGCATAATTTCGAATAATGTTTGATTATATTTTAAATCTTTTTCTTTAAGGATCAGTAAAAAGTGCGTGTTGCCATTTGAAAATTTCGATATTTTTACGAAATATGAATTATTGCTTTTTATATCATTCTTCAGAGTATATTGTTTATGACTTTTATTTACATAATTTATTTTTTCTGGAAAGATATGTTTGGTAGAAAGTTATTTTTGAATTATTAACATGGAGTTTTTACTATAATTAAAAAAAACTTTGAATTATTCTAATATTATCATTCAGACTTTTGAAGAAACCACAAAATGATAAATTATTTTTATTTATTTTCTAATATTCCTCTATTTACTATCCCTTTTTTTCTTCCCAGATAAAAACTACCGAAATATTTTTAAATATGTAGCAGCAGAAGACATCGAATTCTTTTTATTAAAGAATAATGTTTCTGTTTCAGACACAAGTAGTATTAACATAAATAATTAATGTAATTACAATTTGAAAATTCAAAAAACATCTATAATAATGTGAAACTCATATGTCTGCCACTGCTTGGTATTCATTTATTTATTTCTTTAATCAAGGAAATATTTTATTCTTTTTATTCCCCTAAATAAAAATGAGTTTTATCTAGTATAAAGTAAATAAAAAAGGCAAATAGCTAATAATTTTCCCTATCATAGAATAGATGCTTAAAAACAATAATATTTTGTTTACTCGAAACTTTGCTATTGATATGCAGCATGTTTGTAGAAAAAGTATTCAGATATTAATCATTCCAAGCACATTTTATGCATAAAATATTTTGAAAATGATAGAAACTTTCAAAATTATTTCAAGTTGTAATTTTCTACAAAAAATGCAATACTATTATTTTTAAAAGATGATCTTCTAAAGATGATTTATTTCATTTATTTATGTATGAAAATGTAACAATACTGGGAATACATTAATGTTTTGAATATGTTCGGCTGAGGAAATTATATATACGTGGGAAGATCCTAAACAAAGTTTACAAGCAGCATTACTTGGAAAGCAGGAATTGTGGAAGGGAATATAGTTACCCAGAGTGGTGCTAGTTGTCTTAGGTCATTTGAGCAGATAGTGTCAATACCGAGATTTGAAACAGCAATAGTAATGGTAAGACGTCTAGAGAAGTGGTCTCGCACTGAGCTGCGAGCAGTGATGCGATTTCTGTGGATCAAGAATGTGTCCCCATTGTACATTCACTGATAAATCGTTGAAGTACACGGGAGACGAAGCAATGAGTTGATAATAGGTGGAGAAATTTTGTCGCTCTTTTGAAGCGGGAAGAGAGATTGCTGGAAACATTTAGGTGGGATGACTGAAACCACCTCCATACTGCCTCGATTTGACACCCAGTGACTATTTCCTTTTTCAGCATTGAAGAATCACTTATCCGAAACAAGGTTCATATCAGGAGGCGATGTTCAAAAAAGTGCCGAGCACTCGCTCAATAAAAAAGAGCCTGATTATTATCAGGACGGGTTAAAAAATTGGTTCAATGGGGGGATAAATGCCTAAACAGGTTTGGTGATTAGGTAGAGAAGGGGCCACTACATATGTCTCTTAATTACCATTTGTATATTGTGTCTATTGTTAATACAACATTTTTCCTTTGCCTTGTAATCTTTTTTTGGATTACCCCTCGTTTATAACTTCGAAACCCATTTCGTTTGTAACAATGTAATATTTTATGCATTAATACTTTACTGTTTTGATTAGTTTTTATTTTTTGAAGCAATTTCAAACTTTTATCATTCAAATAGTGAATTGTTATATCAAAACGATTTATGTTTTATTCATCTTTACATATTGCATGCAAATGTAATCTTTAAACTATTACGATTAAACGAAACTTATAAATTAGCCAATAATCTACAATTTAACTGCAAAGAACGAAAAACCAAACTCAGCATCTAGTTTATTTTGTTTGCTACTTTGACACTCTCAGTAATAAATGAATAAAAAACAAAATGGGTGAGAGATTTGCTCCACAATGCATTTGTCTCCGAAATTTGGGAACAGCCTGTCTTTTTGTAAATAAATAAATATAGAAAAAAAATTTGGTGAAAACGTACACTAAAATGATCTTAAATGAATGCAATTTTCAATTGAAATTTTCTTAAGTTCAACACGAACATGATTTATAAAAAAAATATCTCTGCATTATTTGTAGAGAGTTCCATTCTGGAAAAGAACAGCGCATCATAGTTTTATGTGGAAAAATGTCTCGAAAATAATACAAAAATGGGTTCTAATAAGGAATGTATCCACCACTAGATTCTAAGCATTGGTGACATCGTTTTCTTTAAGTAATCATATACCGAAACACAAAGCAAAAATCAGGTGCCAAGTGATCCTTTAATGACCTTGGATTGGATTGGATTTGTGGGCTTTAAAGGCGCAAGTGCCAATTCTGACCATATTGTTAGTGACCTTGGAGGAGGACTTTAAGCCAAAAAGTGCCACTCAAAGTATTTCCAAAGATGCTCTATCGAATACAAGCTGGCGATCGAGCTGGTCATTCCATTCCCTCCTGACTCTAAAAGTAGTTTCCAATATGTTGAGCTCTGATGGTTGCACATTATCGTCCACCAGAAAAAATTATTGCCACTGGCAGTTGCATATAGATGAGTATATGAATCAAAGATTCCATTTCAGCTCTTAAACCGTTCAAAAAGTCACCATAGTGCAGGTCAATTTTGTAGGTATCACCAAGACAGATACCTCAAAAATTATTTGTCTACTATTTCTGTAACAGAAGCTTTCAACATTGTTTGGATTGGTTGTAGTTGATTCTTTTTTCGGAATGAGTCACTCTTCCGTGTGAATCAGGACTCACCTATGAAGAGTACAGAAGCCCATTGCTAACTAATTGTTCAAAAGACTCTTTTCTTGCCCAACCTAAAGACAGATCTATGCCCTAGCTACGAGGGGAGACACACAACTGGTTTTCTTGCCTTCAGACTCCTATTGTGAAGGCATCATCGCTTGTAGCGAAGACCGTATGCTCAAATTCATATGGCCTTCAGACCATATGCTCAAGCCCCTATTTGATTTATCTTTGTCATATGCAGACATACATTTACCAGAATAGCTTTTTTTCGAATTGTGGGAGGTCTAAAACGTGAAGGGCCGAGTTCGAATTTTTTGACGATTACAATAATTTCTTAAAAGTACATATGTGAGAAAATAAAGAAGCTACATTCAAGCCAAAGAAAGATCTTTCATCATCATTTTTTAACAACTTCATGCTGTTGATACATAAATATCGACTTTCTTTACTACGAAGTGTACACTGTACAGTTCTCAATAAAAATCTTAACAAGCCTTGTTATTAAGTCCTTGACCAGGGTTCATAATTTCACTCAGGAAGGGTTTAAACAGCTATATTAATCTCTGCTGATTTTTTACACATCATTTGAGTAACAATGTGCCGACCCAAAACATTGTTTAAATCCATTTTACAGAATACGAATACATGTTGTAATCGCCATTTAGTATTCTAAGAACAATCATTATCGGAATTCTAATTCAGAACAATTTTCTGCATGAAACCCACCTTTCGTAAATCATTTATGGAGACATCATTTAGATACTAAGTCCTCTTTAATGTGTTAGTACCTAGAATGCGATTTAATCCGTTGTTTGAAGATAATTCCAATATTAGATAATCACAGCTCTCCGACATCTAGATTAAGTTAGAATCCGAGCAAGCTGTCCAATAGCGCGGCGTCTCGGTGAGTCCAACCTCCCATGTCATCCAATCAATGAAAAGGTGCAGAATGCTTAGAATAGCCATGGTCCATGCAATTACATCCAGACATATAAGTTATTCCAATAGGAGAAGATTTTCCGTCTCGTGAATTATTTGTTAAAAGGTGCCCTTTAAAACCTTAGTCGGTTCTTAATCTGTCGCAAGAGTTTAATTTTAAGTCTGCAAAGAGTGAGATTAAATATTTTAATATGTACATCAGATTCAAGAATTGTGATGTGATATTTCTCGAAATATATTGTGCATTTTGGACCAGTATGCCATTTTACGAATTAATAAAAATATCTCAAATAAACTTCTTTGGCGTTAAGTTTAAATGTTCTGGATGTATTTTTCTGTAAAGTAAAGATAAAAGCGGCAACTTTTCAATAAAGATTGATGATCTAAATGAAAAATATGGAATTATATAGAATTCGATAGAAAAATTAGAATTCCTTTTATTACACCCCTGTTGATTTTAAGTTTGGTCTTGTTGCATCTTATAAACTGTGATTTTTTTGGATCGTTGGAAAACATGATGGTCTCATACTAAAGACAAAAATTCTGCAATAGTTGGTCCACAATTTCAAGACAATTCCAATCAATATTCTATTTAAAAAATGAAAATATGAAGCTTGACATTTTGAAAGCCTTTTAACATAACAACATGAAAGAAACTTTCGCTTCATTTTATTTTTTCAAACGGATCCTGAAAGTTTGATCTATTTTGGTCTTGTATTTAATAAATTTTTATTTTCTTGGATTGTTGGAAAACAGAATGATCTCATACTGAAGACAAAAATTCTGTCATTGTTGCACCACAATTTCAAAGTATTTCTAATCAACATCTTTATTAAAAAAAGAGAAAATCCTAAGCTTGAAACTTTGAAAATTTTCTCAATATCCAACTATATGAAAGAAGATTTTGTTACATTATATTTTCAAATGATTTCTGAAATGTGGAATTTTTCTTTTCGTGAAATACAAGTGGAAAATTAAAATTTGATCGCATTTATTTAAAGTGATTATGATTTACACAAAAACATATTAAAAAGGTTTTTCTTCTATCTATTTCCATGATTTATGTACTCGAGTTAAAGCTACATTTTAAAAGTATTAGTTTTTTTTAAAGCTCATAAAGGGGAATATAATGGCTGATTTACAAAATAAATTTTTGGCCTTAGAATATTTTTCATAAAATAACATGTTGATATATCATATGGAACATGGAATAGACATTTTTACTATCGTCAAAAGGTTTTCAAATAAAAAAAATGCACTAAACTATTACACTGTTTTCCTTCTGAAATATCCTTTTAGCTATCCAGTGTCATTCTATCATCAAGATAAAATGATTGAAATGACCATAAAAAACCGTATAAAAATTATCCGGCAGAAGGGCCGGTTTTAAAAAAAGCAGAAAATACTATTTTGCTGGGTCTAAACAGCAAATACACATTTTCCATTAAAAGTATTGCATCCCTTCCCCCATATTCTAGCGAAACTAGGTTTTATTTCTGCTGGTCCGTAAGAAGGTTAGTCCATACCATTTTTGATATTAAAACGATACTTTCAGCACAATGTAGATGAAAACATATCTATATAAATAAAAATGAATGTTTGTCTGCATATCCCTTAAGAGCTGCCGTACCGCTTATCCAATTCCGATAAAACTTCGACAACATATTGCTTGAACTTACGCGAAGGTTATAGGCATAATATAATCATTTAAAGAATAAAAAATATTTTCAGGTCGATTTACCGCATCTGTTAACCACCAAATAACTCGTCAAAGAGACACAACAGATTCAGTAAAGATGCTAAATTCAAGTTAGACGTTAATATTTGGTAGATATTGTACGTAAATGAAATGTTTTTCTGTAAAATAATAGTTTTATCACAGAGTGTGATAGAAAATTTTAGGGGAACCAATCCTATAGGTTTGAAATTTTAACCAAACATTTAATAATTTTTTTTTTGCCGTAACTTCAGAAAATATTATAGTACAAATAATTTTGCACCATCTTAGTTTTCAAAAAATTATCTTTTAAATTATATTAAATATTTTATGGTATAAATATATTTTCTATGTTTAATCAGTTTTAAGAAATATTTTAATCATCTTTTCTAATATTAATCTTGAGAATAATGAAAGAATATTAAACAAATCAGGAGATGCAATAAATAGTTTCTTTCATTACCATTTTGAAAGAATACCAAGTTTTACAATTCTAAAAAAACACATATATAATACATAAAAATGATTATTTATCGGTAGAATAGAATAATAATAGAATAAATGCTATATAGGCTTCTCCTTTCTATATCCTTCAGTTTCAATTAATGTATTCATTGATCACAAGAAAATAAATACCATTTTTAATTAAACAAGATAACTATTTCAAATTCCAAACTATAAGATTAATTCTTCTGCTGCAGCAACGTGCCGGGTACCAGGCTAGTATCTTATAAAAGATTATAAGTTTTTAAATATTTCCAATTTTTTTGTCCTTTTTGTAGTTACTATTTTTTTTTCTAATTTCAGAATGCGGGAATGGGGTAAAAGTCGAAATATTTTTAATAAATTTTACGAAAGTGAGCATGTCTCGCAAATAGTTTATTTTTTACCTTTCAGTAAAGATATTCATGAAATCTTAGACAATGACGTAAAAAAAAGGAAAAATATTCTTCTTTACTTGTTGAAATGTTTTCAAAAATAGATTTAGTTTGAGTTGAAGTGTAATTAATTGCTGATTGAATCTTTTTCTTTTGAAATTTGAAAACAACCAAGAGAGATTTTAATTCAAGTTCTTGATAAAAAAAGATAATTTCTTATTTTTTCCTGATTTTATTTCCTTTTTTTGTTATGACGCATTTTTTAAAGAAAATTATTTAGAATCACTTATTGTTTTCATACATGACTTCAAATATTTATTTTTTCTCTTTCTTAGTCATTAAGATAATGGTCCAGGAAAAGTTTCACAACGCTCCAAAATGATCTTCAGTTAGCTCTGTTTATCAATCTTTAATAATAATTTGCAATTTTAATATTCAAATTCTACGAAAATCGAAAAAATTCCTTTAGAGAATGGTTTGAGCTGTAACTATTATTTATATGTATTAGTTCCCATTAACACTTTTTTAGTAGCTAAAATTTGAAAAAAGGTGTATTTTTTAAGAAAATTAATTTAATTTTCAAGAGAGAGTAAGAAAAAAAGATTTTTTGTTCTCTTAATTTTTTCTACATTAACTACATCAATCGGAAATGTGTCATCAAAATTATAAATTTGTCGAATTTATTTTGATCTTGTAAATCAAAGAAGGAAAGAAAATTTTTTATAATTTTGAAATGAAAGTGAATGATTAAATTAATGAAAATAATGATAATGAATGCTAAATTCATATTAATGAAGGAAAATTAATGATAAATTAATAAAAAGGTATAAAAATTAATGCTAATTTCCTGAAGTATTGGAAGGATATTTTAAGAAATTCAAGAACATTAAGAAAGGTTTCAATAAATAAATATTTTATTTTCAGTCAATGTCAATTTGTGTTTAAAAAAATTTAAAACGTTAACAATTATATTCATTATTTTTTGTTTACTTTATTTTTTATCTTAATTTTCAAAGAAGTGGCTCATTTTTTCCAAAAATAAACAGCGCTCATCAATCAAAACCAGTTATCATTAAAAAAACATGCATTGAAAAATATCAAAAACGATGAAAATATTTTCAGCATTTCTATTCTAATTTAACTCAATTTGAAGTTATTCCTAGAGGTTTCAAATATTCAATTAATAAAAAAAGAATGCGAAATTGGTACCATTATTCAAAAGGTTCCATCACTTAAAAAATAATATATCATTGAAAAGTACCGAAAATTGCAGCATTTCATTTCTAATTTAATTTAATTTACAAATCCCCTTAGAGGTTTTAAATATTGAAGCAATTAAAGAATATAAACTTAGCACCATTATTCAAAAGATTGTAAAACATAAAAAAATATATCATTGAAAAATACCCAAAATGATAAATAAAATTCTGCTTTTCAGTTCGAATTTAATTTAAAAATCTAGAGATTTAAAATGCTGAACTAATAAAAAATTTAATATTGGTATCATTATAAAAAAGATTCTATCACTTAAAAAATAGTATATAATTGAAAAGAGCCGAAAATGATCACAGAAATTGCAGCATTTCATTTCTAATCTTATTTAATTTAAAGATCACCCTAGTGGTATTAAATATTGTAACAATAAAAAAGAGTATATATACTTAGTACCAATATTCAAAAGATTATAAAACATAAAAAAAATATATCATTGAAAAATACCTAAAATGATAAAATAAAATTCAGCATTTCTGTTCGAATTTAATTTAATTAAAAAGTCTAGAGATTTAACGTACTGAACTAATAAAAAAAAGAATATAAACTTGGTACCATTATTCAAAAGACTCTATCACTTAAAAATAATATATAATTGAAAAGTACCTTAAAATGATCAAAAAAATGTAGTATTTCTAATTTAATTTAAAAAACATACTAGAGGTAAATATTGAAGCAATAAAAAATATTAATTTAGTTCAATTATTCAAAAAATAGAAAAACATAAAAAATATATCATTGAAACATACCTAAAATGATAAATAAAATTCAGCATTTCTGTTCGAATTTAATTTATTAAAAAATCTAGAGATTTAAAACACTGAACTAATAAAAAAAAGAATATAAACTTGGTACTATTATTCAAAAGATTCTTTTCCCTTCGAAGGTCAAGCAAACAAACGTATATATAAAGCACTACAGTCACGGGTATAGGTAACCTTCTTTTGGAAACAAATATGAAATAGCATATAGGTCCATCTGAAGTGCAATGAAATACCTAAAGGATTAGATAGCCTCTCTAGAAACCGATTTGGAAAATGGATCTATCACGGATGGTTCTGTTTCAGTAATACGAAGGAAAAGGAAACATTAAAACTCCTAGAAGATGTATTCATTCTTTGAGAAACGAAATTACATTGCAGTACTGAATAGCTGCGAAACGAAATAAGGTCTATTGTGTGGCCCTGATTTTTGGGAAAATTAGATCTATCCTCAACAACCGTTACTTTTTGTAATTTGGTTGGCGAAAATATGTCTTGCTTTTGATTATTAAGTTTTTGAAAACAGAATGTGGAATTCCCAAGCCAAATGATTTGTGTAAGGGAGTTTATTCTATTCTCGTAGTTACTTGAATGAGAGATGATTTCAGTAGGGATAAATAAAATAAGGTATATAGGGAGAACTGGGAAAATTCTGCCTACTTCAAACAGCTTCTCTCCTTCCTAAATTTAATAATAATTTTCAGGAACCAACTTTCAGTATTCATTAAAAGCAATCATTAAGTCTGGTGATGCTTTTTTAAGGATAAATTTTAAATTAAAAAAATCATTGGGGAGATATTGACCCATATGATAGGATATTTCATTTTAATTTTCGCGTTAATGTTTTCTTTATTGTACAGGTTGTCCAGTTTCTACCATTAATTCACACACTCCTTATATTTAATTATTTATATATCTTGTTCAAATTTACATTCTTTTAGAACTTGTAGTGGAGGACACGAGATGTTAATACATTTTTGTTAAATATTAATTCACTAATTAAATTTAATTAACATTTAATACTTCGAATAGAGTTTTAGCAATTTGTAATGAAAATTGAAATCCACAGGCAGTAGCTAAATCGGTATAAAGCAAGGATTTCAATGTTTTTCATGTGAGACTGACGAATGCAAGTCCAATTATTGTAAAAATCATTTTTTTGGTAATTTTTTGATAATTATTTAATAAAAAGTAACTAAAATAAAGCTTTTCTTAGTGGACCTAAGTAGAAATGGAATTAATTTTTTTTAAATTGCTTATTTTATAAATAGGATATATTTTTTTTAAATATCGGAGATAATTTTTCTTTGTAAAATTATTTGTTTAAATAAATTTTCTGTTTTACATTTTTAAGTAAAAAATGAAATAGTTAAATAAAAATTACTGTGCATTTTTTAATGCTTTCGATTTTTAGATAATTTAATCAATTTAATATTATCGCTATTGTATCCTATTCTGAAGATACTCAGAATTACGATACTATTTCAATTTTTGAATATTGTTTGGTTAATACTGATGATTAAATATTAAAAAAATCATTATTTAAGAATTATTCAATTATTTTCAGTTTGCAAATATTTATTTATAATGTTTTGCAAGTTAAATTGAGGCATAACACTTAGTTATGTTACAATATATTGTTCTAGAGTTTAGAATTTAAATTTTTTAAAACAGGATTGTAATTTTTTAGAGGTTAACAAATATATGATTAAGTTAAGGGAAAGAATAGACATATTTTTACATCTCAATTGAAATTTATTTAAAATTTTAATTTTAGACGATAGTTTACATCAAGTAAACCATTTTTAATGTTATAATACAAAATTCATGTGTAGACTTAACAAGTAATTAAGTTCAGGAAATATCCACTGTGGTAGTTAAATAATTCTTGACCAGTTCTGAAATCATAAAGTACAATAAAATTAATTTAAAAACTGCATGGCAAACATTGTTGAATATTTTCATGCAAAGGAAAGTTTTTCATTTGAAAAACTGTAAGTCTATAAATAAAACAAACAAATAAATCTAATTTAACAAAAGTGTGCTAATCTAAGTAGGTATTTAATAATAAAATTAGTTGGTTATAAATCTTACATAACCTTTTTCGGAAATTAACAACAGAAAAAAAACTTTAAATAAAACTTTTATATATTTTCTCTTCATATTCCTTTAAATACTCTTCGTACTCTTTATAGCCTTCATTTTTAGAATGAATACTACATAATAATGACAAGGCTTAATTTAGAAAGATTAAATGTCTTTTAATACGAATATCATACTGTCTTCTAAAGAACTTTTTTTATTTGATGATGCTTCTTCAATTGTTTTATATCCGGTACTGTATATTTCTGTTAGTATATGAGCAACTTTGTTTCATTTTTGTTTGTATTTGTGTATTTAATAGTTTACCCCATTTTTATGACATATAATATAAGGACACAGGAATTAGTGCTTGTGTCCTTATATTTGAAATTTATTCTACTATCATTTGTGTATTGACACATTTGTTGTAAGATTTGTGGCACACAAGAAGTTCATACATCAAGAATCAAAATAAAATAAAATTAATAAATAAAAAAGTAAGCATGAAATCTAAGACCTCAAATTTCGAATTATCAAGTGACAACATTATTTTTTAGGTAATTATTTGTCTTAGTTATTAAGTTATTAACCAGTTTAAACCGATTTGAAAGAATCACGGAACTTCTCTTTCTCTCTCTGCCTTATATATATAATCAAATCCTTCGATGTTTTCCCTTTAACGATGAATGAATCGATATTTCCCCTCTGGGGCAAACAGAAAGTACTTTTATCAAATTTTTTATTAAACGTGAATGAAGTATATATAATCATATTATAAAAGTTAAATTCTTTAATTACATTCCAGGAAAAAAACACTTATGTTGTTATAGTTCTACATCAACCGTTTGAAAACTCATATGCTGTCAAAGAAGCATACGCAATAATTAAGCAAAATTGATAAAAGCGGGTCAACCTTTTAAAAACGCATCTGCTTTTAAAGAAGCATATGTATTAATAATGAAATACTGGTAAAAGTAGGTAAAAATATATGTAATTAAAAGATGTTGACGAATATTGCCATTTATGCTTTATTCCTTGCCTACGCGATTTCAAGCTTCAATTTTGTGTTGCCTTCAATGATTCAAAATCTTCTAACGAAAACAGGATCATGTTTTCACATGATAAAAAAAGGTGAATAAAACATATAAATAAACATTATCAATAACAGTAGATAAAATAGGCAAAAATACTCACACTACCAAAGAGGAAACCCAGCAAATTCCAAAATGAATGCTTCTTCAAATGAACAGAGGAGGAGATGACGAGATTATAACAATAATAAGTAAATTACACCACTATATATACGAAACTGGTTAAGATTTAATCCTTACCTGATGCGAAATAAAAGCAAATTACCATACTTTAACAGGAAATTTTAAAAACAAAACAGGAAATTTTCATAAAATTGATGAAATAATATTGCTACAATTACCATATCATATGTTTAACTATAATTTAACAATACCCTCGAAAAATGTCTCACTCTTAACCTTTTTGATTTCACTGAATTAGAAACACAGATATTTATTCTTGGATACCTTTATACGAAATGTTTTCTTTCATACGAAAAACGAACCATATTATAGAAATATTTAAGAAAGTAGTGATAAGAATTTACGCACAACCTTACAGCATACGTAGCGGTTTACAACTATCACAGGAACCAAACGTGTTACTAAAAAGATAGATAGATACTTGTAACATCAAAATTATTACATTAAATATCAAATGCAAACTTCGCCTTTTAATAGTATTAGTAGAATTTAACGAATGTTTAGTTTGTCCCTTTCCTAGTTAAATGCCTAACGACTCATATAAAAATGAGTTTCCGTTTTTATTATTGTTTAAAAAGTTTAATTTTTGTTTAAGTAATATAGAAATTTGTTATATCTATACAAATATTATAACTGTGAAAGTGTGAATGGAGGGATGTTTGTTACTCAATCACGACAGAACGGCTGAATAGAATTGAATGAAATCTGGCATAGGGACAGTTTATAGTTTGGAATAGGACAAAGACTACTATTTATCTCGGTTAATCGAATGGTTAATTTTTTATTAATTAAAAACTAACTTTCCCACCAAAACATCTTTTCATTTACCTACCACCTTATGTGTAAGGCTAGTGTTTTTCTTTCACATCAACGATTGTTAGATGTTTCTCGTATATGCCTATAGTTTTAAATACATCATTTTTTTAAAACTAGTTTTTTTCCACGATAATCAGATTAGGCTTAACATGTTTTTCCACCGATTATTTCAATCGATTCTGTTTATTTTCTTAATGTTTGATACATTAAAAATGAAACATTGTTAAATAATTAATCTATTCATGATGAACCCGAAAAAGTTTTGTTTAAAAATTGAGATATTACACAAATTATGAAAGATATTTTTTAGTGCCCATAAGGTTTGAATGACCAGTGACTCCATTTTTAGTACTCATATTAAAAAAATGCTTTATTTCAGTAAAAAATATTCTTATATTAATTACAGTTTAATCATTTCCCTTTTAATTCAAAGCATAAATTCTACTGGAGCTAAAAGAAAATTAAAGATATATATTACACTATGGTTATAATATTATGAGTGAATAATATTATAGCCAGAATGTATCATAAATATAGGCTGTATTAATGATGACTCAATTCATTTCGAAACGTGATTAAATATTTTACAAAATAGTTTGCTTTATTTTTAGGTTTTTATTGTTTATATTTGACTTCAATGTCATTTGACCGTATTTTCCCTTAATAGCTTATGGAATCTTAAAGTTAAAAACTACAATAATTTACATCTCGAAATTTGATTTTAAAGCTTGAACCCATTTTCTCTCTTTTTTTTCTTCTTTTTTTTACAGAATATTTTATTTTATTTTCGATGATTTTTCAGATTTGTATTTGTCTTTAATATCGTTTTATCATATTTTCCCTGACTGTTTATGTAATCTATAAAAATGAATTTTTGTTTGTTCGCACCTTATGTCTTCCTAAACCGTTCATCCGATTGCTTTAAACTTGGTCAGCTTATTGCTTACATCTACGGAATGGTAATAGGCCTAATACAATTATCTAAAATAAAATAAAAGATATCAGCCGTATTTATTTACCTAGAATTAATCTCCAAATAACTCGAAGAGGGGACACAATAGATTCAGTAGAAATGTTAAATCCAAGTCAAAGTTTAATATTTTGTAGCTATAATACACAAATGTCATGAAAAATTGACCTATTAATTCTCAAATTACTGGAGGCAAATTTTTTATCTAACAACTTGTGGAAGAAATAAGGTATTTATTCACATATGGAATATTGTATCAAACGTTTACTACTCGAAAAATTTAATAGAATTATTATTTTCACCATTTTATGCTTTTTTCATTAAACGCTGGAGCTAACTGTAATTTAAAGAATATGTATTCAAACCTTTTTTTTCCTTCTAGGAAAAGTGTATAAAAAATTAGACTCTGCTCATCATACAGCACTCAGACTTTGTCCGACATCGTTTAGGGCAGTGTTTCTCAACCTTTTAGTATTCAGGGCCCAATTTTATATCATAATTTTCATCGCCCCCCCCCCTCCCCCCCGAATGCAATAAAATGTATACAATAATAATGTATTTTGAGTATTTTGGCGCTAAACCTACACTACAATCTTAATTTTAAACTTTACAAATTACCAAGGATACGGAAATCTATTGATATTTTGCAACACCGATCCTCAGCATTGAAAAAACAAGAATCCTAAGCATTTTTTATTGCTCTTGCGTCCCGCCATGTCCGGCATTCTCACGGTTTCGGGAGAAGTTTCGATTTGTCTGGAATTTGTCTGGTCAGCTTAAAAATTAAGTTAGGAGCGTGCGCAGATGTGAACAAATGTTTTCTCACAGGGAGAAGGAGAAAGTTCTATAACGCCAATTTCAATTCCAGACAATCTCATTCGAGTCGATCCTTCTATCGCTATTGAATCGATTCTGAATGTGTATGTTATATATATTTTCGTGTTATTGCAATTCACCGTATTAAATATTCAAGGCAGCAGACTTATGCAGAATCATGGATAAATTTTTAAGCCTGCGTAAGCGATCATTAAACGATAGACAAGCATCAACAAGTACACAGACGAGCGTGGTTCCAAAAATAAAACCAAGAAAATATTCTCAAGAATACTTAAATTGCGGGTTCACTAGTACTGAAGTAAATGAAGAAAAAAGGCCCCTGTGTATCATTTGCTCAAAAATGTTGGGGGCACACAGCATTAAACCTAATAAACTTAAACGACATTTGGAAACGCTTCATAGTGAAAACGTAAACAAACCCAGAGAATTCTTCGAATTAAAATTAAAATCATATGAAAAGCAAAAATTATTGTTTTAAAAAAAACTTTGTCTGTGAATGAAAAAGCTGTAATTGCCTCTTACAAAGTTTCATATAAAATAGCCAGATGTATAAAGCCTCACACCATTGGTGAAGAGCTTATTTTGCCAGCCGCAATTAAGATTGTAGAAATTATGTTTGGAAATAATTTTGCAAAACAATTCCAGTCTATACTTCTTTCAAATGATACTGTTGCCCGTCGAATAGCTGATATTGCTGAAGATGCAGAGTGTCAGCTTTTGTCGAAGTTACGTGACAAATTGTTTTCAATACAACTTAATGAGGCAACAGATAGTAATAAAGATGCTCATTTCATTGCCTATGTTAGATTTTGTGATGATTTGTCAGTAGTAGAAGAATTACTTTTCTGCAAACCAATAGAACTCAAAGCAACAGCACTCGCATTATTTGCTATCTTAAATGATTTTATGAACGAGGTAAACATAGAATGGAAAAATAGCCTCGGAATATGCACCAATGGTGTTTTTCTATGTATCGGTTCCGAGTTCTGTCCTCGTCTTGGCCAAAGACCGCCGTGTTGGCAAATGGCAGTTGGGCACATAAAATATATCGCGACTGAAAAGTCCTCCAAGTTCCCATAACAAAACGATACCTTTGGGGGTACTGAATCAGGGATGAATCGGTTTCTGATTCGGATCTAAATTCTGACTTACTTATGGATGAATGAGTTCTGCCACCCCCTAAAAAGAGTTGTGTCGTGGGTGTTCGAGCTAAGTCGTACTTTCACCTTAACGGTGCTCGTTAACAACGAAAGGCGCACAGTTCTGCCTTAATTCGAAAGAGCTCTGATCATTCGGGCTTGGCATGACCAAGTGGCATTAAACAACAACAACAACTTGTGAAACAAAAATCGCCACAGTGCGTCTGGACACATTGCATGATCCACAGAGAACCTTTGGATTCCAAAGAAATGAGTTCTGGTTTGAATATTGTATTAACTACGGTTGTAATCGTAGTAAATTATATAAAAATAAGACCGATGAAATCAAGAATCTTTTCCACACTTTATAAAGACATGGGTGCAGTAGATTCAGCGTTACTATTATATTACTAGGCAAGATGGTTATCCCGAGGAAAATTTTTGCAACTTGTTAATGAATTAAGAGAAGAAATCGCCGTTTTTCTAGAAGACGAAAACAAACCGGAAGCAGAGATTTTTCGCGATAGTTTATTTGTGAGGAAATTGAGCTACATGGTCGACATATACGAGAAATTAAATAACTTGAATCTTCAACTGCAAGGAGCAAATACACATACATTGGATACGAGTGATAAAGTTAATGCTTTTTGTAAGAAATTGGAATTGTGGAGCAGAAATTTAAAGCAAGAAAACTTAACGATGTTTGCAAATTTAAATGATTGTATTAAGACTTACAAGGCTGAAGAACAATATGTAAAAGTTGTTTTTGTAACCACTGAAAATCATTTAGCAATGCTAGCAGAGAGTTTTAAAAAGTTCTTTCTTGCTGATGACAACCTGATATCAAGTTACAAGTGGGTGAGGGATTCATTTCAAAATACTCCCTAAGGACTCTCAATTGAAGAGGAATAAACCTTCATAGACTTCACGGCAAGCAGCGAAACCAAAAGGCAATTTAGTAATAAATCACTCATTGAATTTTGGGCAGAAGTGGATGATGAGTTTTCTGCTCTAAAAACAAAGGCATTTTGCATTCTACTATCATTTTCAACGTTTTACCTGTCTGAAACTGGATTTCCAGCGGTGGCTTCCTTGAAGACAAAATATAGATCTCAGCTAAATATAGAAAAAGAACTGAGAGTGTCAATTTCTAATATAGTTAATTTCTAATATTAAACCCTCCTTCGAAAAACTTTGCTCTGCAAGACAGGCCAAAGGAAGCCACTAATAATTATTAAATTTGTTTTTAATTTAGTAAGTTTTAATTTAATAAGTTAATTATTAAATATGTCGAAATGTATTTTGTTTTGTATGTGTGTGTGTGTGTTCTTTCCTTTCAGTCAATTAATCCATTTTTTTAAATAACATTTTCTCTTGGATATGCTCGCGCCCCACAGGTTGAGAATCACTGGTTTAGGGCATCCCTTGTTAAAAGTCTTTATATCAAATGATATGAACCTTCTCTTCATGTAAGAAGACGAATGCTCTCTCTGAACTATTATTTTGGAATCAAGTCAAACATTAATCATCCATTTTATAATTTTAAACTTCGCCTTTTCTGTGAGAGGTTCGTAGGTCTTCCGCACCAGGGTTTTTTACAATAGTCCAAAACTTCCTTTCAGAAACCCTGCTTAACTTGCCTCACAACTGGCTTTCCATCTTGGAAATTTTTTAATAAGCAATTTTAAAACCTATTCGTGACTTTTAATAAATCTAAGGCAACAGAAGTTATTTATCAGCAAATTTTCCTTAAACACAGACAGCAATACAAAGACTTTCTTCCAGTTTATACCGATGGGTCAGAATCATGTCTCTTTTGCTGTTGTCTTACCAGATTCAGTCATTTCTTCGACACTTCATTCCTTTTATTCACTTTTTATGGCAGAAATATCTACTGTTTTATATGCACTAGAAGAAATTTCTGAAAGACAGGAAAAAAATAATTATTTGTAACGGGTATATACTTGTTTTATAATAACTAAAATAGTTTTATTTTCATCCTCATAATCATTCTCTGATTTCCGATATTCGAGATATTTTTAACAAAATGACCTCGGAATTTTACTATTTTATTCTGTTTTATACCCTCTCATGTAGAAATACTGTGAAATGAGGAGACAGAAAAAGATGCTAAATTGGAGAATATTGCAATGATCACATTTATTCCTGTAAGCAAAGAGACCTCGGTGGCCTGGTGGTGAGGTCCCTGCTTCAGAGCCCGAGGGTTGCAAGTTCGAGACATGATACCTCCGAAGAACCGCCGTATAAGCAGGTCTGGTGTGCATTAAATACGTCGGGGCGAAATGTCCTCCCGCTTGAGTGGCGTGAAAGTTTTGGAGAGGAGGTGCCTGCTCAGGTGTCGCCGTCGTCATCTGACCACAGCTCAAAATGACGAATCCCGTCCCAAAATAACCCAAGTGTTGCTTCAGAACGGGACGTTAATATAACTTAACTAAACTTCTGAAGGCGGCATAAATAAGGCCACTAAAATGCTTCTTTATTCCTCAGTGGGACCTTGAAACTAACAATAAACTACACGCTATTGAACCTCATGTTCAATCGCGGTCTTCAAAAGCAGACTCAGTGTTAACTCGTTTACGTATTGGGCATATCAGATTCACTCATCTCCACTTGTTTCTGGACGAGCAATCACCTCTGTTCTCAATGTGACTATCAAATGTCTGTCCAACATGTAATATCAGAATGCTCGAATTTCAATGCTTAGTTTTTTGCCCTTTTTTTACAAACGTGAACACCCCTCTACCTTTATTACTTTTGCATCAAATTTTTGCATTTTAAAAATTTATTAAAATTTATGTACTCATAAAAATTTGTTTTTTTTTAAAGTACTCTTATACATTTAATCTAGTACTAATGAGTACTAGCCGCCTGTAGTTCGCCAAGAGCAATGCCTTCTAAAATTTTCAATTAAATACTTATGCGCCCAGCTCTCTTTATAACTTCTCATCGAAATATATTTCAACTTTAATAGTCACATAAATCATATTATTAAAGAAGCCTTATGATTATTTGTTGATTGCACTAGATAATTTTACGATTCACAATCAGCTGTCATGAAATTGTGTGGAAAATATCATTTTATATTTGTTCCATAGAACTGCGCTTCTTTTTAAACACGTGCTGAATATCACACTTTCATCGGTTTCAATTGCAATAAGAATTAATTTAATTATTCAGTTCGAGTTTTTGTAAAAGTGACGGCAATCACTTATACTCTTAACGTGCTTTGCAAGTTCAATTATAATTTCATTTTGTGAGAAATTAATTGCTGGTTAATATGGTTATAATATTTAAAATATCATTAAAAATAGAAAATGAATTTATAGGTTAAAACATTGTTATTAATGAAAAAAAAATCATTTTAAGAGGATTTAAAAATAGTTTTTTGCTGTAATAGTTTCGGAAGCTAGAGCAAAAAAAATTCAAATGTTAGTGTAATTTTTAATTAATTTAAGTTTAAAAAAAATCCGTCTAAGTATACTTTTTCATCCTCCAAAGTAAATATGTATATACAAGTGCGGTATCTCTAGATCATGTAGTCTGGTGTGTAGAGCACACCCACCCATTCGTTCATATACTCAGATACCTATTCATTTAATTATCAGCAGTGGAGTATTTTTTATTGATATATTTTTTTAAGATGGTGAACGAAAAGATCTAAAAGACCACTTTTAAATAATAATATTGGTTTTTTTAATAATTCAGTTAGTTTTAATGATTGATTTAGAAATTTGATTGATGTAACATCTTTTGCTTAAAATATTAGTAAAAATATTTTGTTAAATATGATTCATAGAGCAAAGTAGGAAAAAAATATATAAATTATTCATCAATACATTTTTTGACTCAAGTTACTTAAAATGTAATTATTTGCTTCATTTAGACCAAGTTTCAAACAATAATAATATGTATGCTTATCATTAATGATTTACAAATTAGCCATTTGTCCTGAATTTGAAGGCGTATCAAGTATAAATTCAATCCTGTTTACCGTAAATAAAAAGCTGATTTACTGAATTAATGATATTGATATTGCAAACGATCATAGAAATCTTGGCCTTGCATTTATTTTTTTAAAGGAAACGTAACATATAATATTCATTTAATTTTATCCGATCAGATGCTGAAAGTTACATTTTTTCAATTTAATTTGCAGTTACAAAAGATTTATTTTTTAATTTGAAGTTCTGTCAATATGATGGTAACATTTTAATAAAAGTTATTTTTCCCATTGCTCGTTTATCATTTTTCGTTTGTGGTAAACTTTCATTGTTTTGTACGAAATATATTGTAGAAAAATACTGTTAAAATATTTTTTAAAAATGTGTTAAAAACAGAAACTTAATTTATATGTTAAAATACTGGTACTATTAGGAAGCTAGTTTTCTAATCTTTAACATGATGTAAAAATTATTTTTATTGCAGAAAAACGTCAATATTTTGCTTAATTTTTAATTCCAATTCAAATTAAAAATTCGAAAAAATCGTTCCGAGATGCCCATTTCCGACATCCAAAGTATACATGTGCCAAATTTGGTAGTTGTAGGTTAAAAGGTGTGGCCTGTAGAATGCCAACACACACACACACACACACACACACACACACACACACACACACACAACTCATTGCTTTTATGCAATGTTTCATTCATATAAAACGCCATTGTGTTGTTGTGAAAATGTTTGAAATACAATAAAATCTTTTGCTTTTTTTGCCATTTCACTATTCTTCTGGAAGAATAGAATTCACTGGCAGTTTTCAAATTGTTTTACATCTTAGAATAGATCGGCTGTTTATGGTGTTGTTGTTTGTCAGATAATCATTTTTGGTTTATTTTGCTGTGATGATCCATAACAATTAAGAAGTCTGTGTGGGCGTTGAAATTTTGAAATTTTCTTTAATTTTAAGCGTAATTCAGTTTGAGTTCAGTTCAGTTCAGTTTGTTGTGAGGGATTTTTATATCGCTCTTTAATAGATATATATCTGCTTCTGAAATTTCAATATCAAGATCTAGAATCAGTACAGGAAGTATTGCGAAATATTACTTAAACTTTTTCAAGGATGTTTTAAGCTTCAAATTATGCAAGATTAGAGATCAATTATTAAAGTTATGAAGGAAAAATATTAATAGGGATATTTTCCTCTAAATGCAATTTTTTTGATAGTTAGTTAGTTTTTTGACATTAGTTGTTTTAACAAAGAACAGGGAAGTATTTTAGAAAGACAAAAAACATGCTTGGAATGACGGAAAGAAAAATGAAAGGAGTTGAATTATTATAAGATGCACATATCATTTACCTAATGTAGAATATAATTTTAGATTTTATCCTGGGTAACCAACCTTTTCTGTTGAAATTGAAGTAGAAATGCACCAGACTTCGCTTGTAGTTTTATAAGAGTTGGAAGTGCGAATTCAAAAGCGTACAAAATTCTATGTTCCGTTTTTGATTTTTATTTTCGGGTCCCAGCTTGAGTAGAGGCTTCAAACTAATGATCATTAATTATAGCTGGATTTTACTTAAAAGTTCTTATTCCAGTATGATGCTAACGATAATTGTATTTTCGCATTTTATTGATTGACCAGACATATTTATTGTTGATTAGTCAATCTAAAGAAATGCCCCTCATGTCAAGCCTTCAAGTGAAATGTTAATTCAAGCCACTTTGATTTGGTAGCAACTCAATTAAACAAGTCGTTAGCATTCCACTATGATGCTAGCGATAACTGTCCTTGCATTTTTTATTGATTGACCAGGCATATTTATTGTTGATTAGTCAATCTGAATAAATACTTCTCACGTCAAGCCTTCAAGTAAAATGTAAATTCAAGCCACTTTGGTTTGGTGTCAACTCCATTAAACAAGTCGTTAGCATTCCAGTATGATGCTAACGATAACTGTCCTTGCATTTTTTATTGATTGACCAGGCATATTTATTGTTGATTAGTCAATCTGAATAAATACTTCTCAAGTCAAGCCCTTAAAAGAAATGTAAATTCAAGCCACTTTTATTTGGTAGCAGCTCCATTAAACAAAGCGAAAATTAATGTGCCATAGGAAATAGTTTAAAACAATACATAAAAATGAAATATTCTAAGGGGATTTCATAACAATTATTTTTTTCCTTTTACATTCTTGCTAAAAGAAAACCTTGGTCCGAATCTTTTCGACTTTAGTCTCAGCCGACAAATGCGGCGGTGGCATTGGCGGAATTGTGCCAATGCGTAGGTTTAATTCCGCCAAGGATCGAACCTGCGATGTTTGGGTTTCGAAGTCCAGTAACTCACCAAACTCAAAACAAAAGCGTAAGCTGATGTCTAGTGGCTGTTACTGCCTTATTAAGATGTCACCACACACATATGGAAACGAGGCATAATTTCAAATCAGTGTGGACATTATATTATCCCCAATTTACACCAAAAAAATTTTCTCTGTGATATCATGTGGATGAAAGACGAAATTTGCTGAATGTAAAGTCTTAACAATGTAATTTAATGTAAAGTCTTAGCAAAAGTTTTACTAGAAAAACACGCTGACGTAAGAATTATTTTCAGCAATTTGATGCTACCTTTTGCCAAGCTGCCCAATAGATTTCTAGTTGTGAAGTTACTTGAAACCATTAAGTAATATATATTTAAAAAATCAACTCCTCCTTATTTTCTTACATTATTTATATATATCTTATTTCATTGTATATTATTTATGATCGAGTGTCGCATCAATAATCTCAGAGCTTGGAGACAAATTTGGCGACTATTTGGCACCCTGGCAACGGATTTACGATTTTAGTGATAAATTAATAATTGACGATGGATTTGGTGGTTTTGGCGACCAAATATAAATGACTAGTAATTAATGAATTAGTATTCGAGAAAAAAATTAATAGCATCAAGTGTCATCCTCTACAAGTTTGAAAAAATGTATTTGAGATTGAGTGAATGAATAACAAGTTTTTTTTATTAACGATTGAAAGTTTGAATAAATAAATAAATAATTAAATATAGAGAGAGTGTAAACTAATAATAGGAATTGAAAAATGTATGCATTTAATGCTGAAATTTTTTGTTTGAAAGATGGCATCCGATGTGGGATTCAACAGATTTCTTTTCACATGGTAGGTAATGGAATAAATAAGCACCCATGGGCCATGCAAATTACGAAGGCAGACATGGCGAAACTTTGCCATTGTCTTTGCTTGGCGACACCGTTATTGCTAGTAAAGTGCCTTTTCATTCGCATTTGAACTTTTGTATTGTGAGAATAACATTTATGCAAAACTAAGAAGATGATGCCATTAGAGGGTTTGCAATTTTTGCTTTCTCGCATACATTAGTATACAGAAGGTCAAAAAATTCATACTCGAGGTTTTGATGAATCCCATGTTTTAGACTTCTCTGAATTCGAGGAACACATTTTTGGAAAATGTCTGTCCGTGACATAGATAACTACAAAATGATTGGAGCTAGACGGTTTAAATTTGGTATACATTCTTTACAACAAATTTATACATATTTTTCAAATTTGAAGAAAAATCCGTTTAAAGTAAGTCTGTCTGTCCGGGTTTCGATTATAAATTAACATAACTGCGAAACAAAGAGAGCTAGATAGATTAAATTCGGCATACATTCTTCACCCATGGTGTAGAAACATATGATATTTTGAGCTAAATCCAATGAAGGGTTTGCAATCTGTCTTTATGTACCTTCAGAAACATATAAATGCGTTAACTCAAAGAAGCAATGTGTCAAATGTATTAAATTTGGAATGGAGTTTTGTCACTAAAATTGTGCCTTTTTAGCAAAGTTCTGTTTCAATCGATTTGAAGAAATGTATCCAAAATACGAATTCGATGTTATTGATTACTAGGGTTTAATTATCATAACTAACTCAAGGATAACATGTTTAACTCTGTAAAAATGCAGAATTCCCGCTAATAGCTACTATTTTCTTACAATTGTACGCCAATGCCATGCAAAAGTTTCTTTCGGATATCAACTTTATTAGAGAGTATGCAAGAGAGCTTTGTTGCAACTATTCCCCCCTGGTTTTTCCTTGTAACTGTTATTGTTAAAGCTTTATTATCTCTATTATCGCTATCGACTGTTGCTATGGTAACTATATTATTAGAGCTATTCTTGCATTAGATCTTGAATGCATACAATATAATATTTTCATTCAAAATCTTGCTCAAATTCTTCGAAATATATGTGTTCGAAAGTCTCAAAGGTTTTGTAATTATCTTATAGTTTGGAGAATTTGACCCAAAACTTCTATTCTAAAAATATTCCAAAATTTTCACGCAGATTAATGAAAAGTACCTGTTGATGAACAAAATATTCTTTCCCGTTTCTTTAAAAATTCTACTTTTTGCCACGTTACCATGCGCTGTCAAACCAAAGAATATTTTCGTAGATTGCAAATATAAACGTAATTTGGAGATTCTAAAATATCGACAATGACGTGAAATTTAGATATCTTTTGCAGTCCAAAATGCGTTTTACATACTTCTATAAAATAGTGAAGAAGAACGTTTATTTTCTTTATCAAGAAGAACAGCTTTAAATTCCCACAATAAAAAATGTTGAAAAATATCTAATATAATGATATAAATACTTAAAAATATTTATGCCGGATTGAACCTCAATTTTATCTTTGGCTTTCATGAAACATGCAAAAGTGTTACGGAAGAAATTGCCTATAAAGAGTTATTTTAATGCAATCTTTTCAAGTGCAATATTTTAAAAGCAATAATGGCCTGCAGAATTCTTCACCCGTGTTATTCAAATTTTGTCTTTTGAAAAGAAAATATAATGATATTGTTTTTCTCTGATAGTTTTCCGTGCCCTTAGATTTATGTAGGGATATTTTAAGAATAAGAAAATTTCTTTGAGCTTGACGAATTCTTTTTCGAAATAATATCATATTTTATTCATTCTTTCTCTAAAGTTAAGATGATTTTTTTTATTACTTCAAATATATTTCAGTTTCAAATATAATTCTTAAAAGAGCCGTATGAAAGGAAATTTAGCTCATAAATCGTTATGGATTGTATCTAAATATATATACATATACTTTTCCTTTGGAATAAAAGAAAATGTCGATAGTCATAATTGTATTTACGAGGGCTGATTAAAAAACTTTTACATGCAGCAGTATTTAGAAAGTAGAAATTGTGTTTGGGAATATTGATATCCAGAGAGGAGACAGATGACGCTAGTTGCCATCAAGGTCATAAAATCGGTCAAACAAGGAGATAGTGTTAGTACCGAGACCTGAAACAGCGACTGTAATGGCACAGCTCAGCTGTGGTTTTGCACAAAGTTTTGAGCCGCAATACTATTTGTTTGGGCCAAGAATGTATCCTCTTCGGGCATTCACTGACAAATCGGAGTGAAGCAATGAGTAGACAACAGGTGACGAAATGGTGCCGTTCTTTCGAAGTGGACAGAGAAAAAATGGAAACGCTTAGATTGAGAGAGGTTTGGAGCTGCTTGCCCATACATCCCCGATCTGGTTCTCGTTGACTGTTTACTTTTACCGGCATTGAAGAAACACATATTAAAAATCAGGTTCATATCAGACAGTGATGTTTATAAAGGTGCCGAGAGCTGACTCAATAGCGAGAGACCTGATTATTACCAACACAGGTTAAACAATTGGGTTCAGAAGTGTAATAAATGACTCAATAGGTTTGGTGATTAAGTAGCAAAGTGACCTTCACATGTATCTTAATTACCGTTTGTATCCAGTGTCTATTGATAATAAAGTATTTTTCTTTTGCTTTGTAAACTTTTTTTTGAATCACCCCTCTTATAAATGGGCATACTATTTAGCTATTATAGCCTATTAGCTATTATTGGCTAAATTTTAATCTTTAGAGCAAGGAATGGTTTAATTAAAAAAGTTTTATAATGTTAATTTCGACATTCAAATCTATTTCACTCGTTTTTGCTTTCTATACTGAAACTCAGAAATCAAGAAGCTTTTTGAATATGACTGTCTATTAAAAAGCTTGCTTTATTTCTGAGGGTAAAAGTATTCGCAATTTTTTGGGTAAATATGGTTGAGGGAAGGAAAAAAATTCCCCCGTTACTTTATTTAGATATATGTTTATCAGAAATAAATTTTTATTACTTTGCCGCTCATAAATATAATGGATTTTATTATTTTATTTTTCATTTCCAGTGTAAATGAAAAAAGAATTAATAAAATTAAATGTTCTAAATTTAATTTTTTCTAATTTATTTACATAAACACACTTATCAAGCAGAAATATTTTATTACAAGGTTCCAGATGAATTGAAGACTTATAAACAGCAGAAAGAGGAAAATTTAGATCGAGATTGTCAGTTACAGAAAGAAAAGAAAAAGATGTATGTGAGCGCAATAATAAATGAACGGAATGACTTAAAAACGAAGAATTTCGGGGATATTTTAAGACTCAACGGGTAAACATATAATTTCTGAATTAATTTTGATTTGATGACTGTTTTCCATCTCCAAAACTGATTGAAATTTCTACCAAAACTTTCAACTTTTGTATTTAATTCGCATTTTTCCTCAATTCCTACTAATGGTTCACACTCTCCCTGTATATATTTATTTATATGTCTTGTTCAAATTTTCAATCATTAATAAAATTCTTGTCATTCATTCACTCAAATTCAAAAATTTTTTTAAAACTTGTAGTAGATGACACTCGACGTCAATACAGTGTTTTTCAAATATTAATTCATTCATTAAATTTTATAATTTTCACTACTTTATATAGAGTTTCAGCTGTTTGTAATGAAAATCGAAATCAACAGGCAGTCGCTAAATCAGTAAAATGCAATGATTTCCCCATTTTTCACATGAAGGTGAAGAGGACGAGTTAAATTCTTGCAAAAAATAAATAATCTTTGGACACTTAATCATTTTTTGATAATTATTTAATAAAAAAATAATTAAAATAAACATTTTCTTCGCTGATCTAAGTGGGAATCGAATTAATTTTTTTTAAATATGTTATTTGTTTAAATTAACTTTCATTGTTCAGAAATACACATTCGAATACATTACTATATTACCTATTGCATAAAAGAACTTTTTTGGTATTGTATATTATTTAATGTAACTGAAAGCATTTTTAAATTTCGATTTAATTTAATCAGCAGAGACTCTTAAAGCCTCCAAACTTTCAATAAAAACCAACCAAGCATGGATGTGAATGTACTATTACTTAATAGATTTTCGTTCCTTTCACCGTAGGCCAAACAAAAGAACAAGATAAAAGCTCACAGTCACGGGTACAGATAACCATCTATTGGGAATGAAAACGAAAGTACAGATTGGTCCATCTGGAACGCGATGAAATGCCTAATGGATTAGAGGGGCTCTCTACAGGCCGATTGGAAGAATGTTTCTAATCTGGATGTTTCTACTTTAGTAATGAAAATAAAATAATAAAAGCAGGAGAGGATGTATTAAAATCTTGATGAATGGAAGGGCCTTTGAGTACCGAGTAGTAATACAATTTTACTGCAAAATAAGGTCTACTGTTCTGGTTGCAGTTTTTTTTTTAGAAGATTCTTTTTTTTTATCAATCTTTCAATAGGTAATTGAAAAAGATTTGCTTTTTTTGTTAGCTATAACCTCTTTGAAAATCGAAAGTCAAATTTTTATGTAAAAGATTTATGGGTGTTTTCAAAATTCACTTTACATTTATGGCGTGATGCAAAAGATTAATGAATCTTTTTTTAATGAATTTATTTAAACAAGATGCGGTTTTAAAAAGATTTAAACACTGATGAATGGAAGGACCTTTTGAGTACTGAGTAGTAATACAATTTTACTGCAAAATAAGGCCTACTGTCTGGTCATATTTTTTAAGAATAATAAAGTTCTTATTCAAAAATCTAAATTGCAATCCTTCTATAGGTAATTTAATTGAAGAAGATTGGCTTTTTGTTGGCTGTGATTCTTTGAAAATCGAATAATGATGTAAGCGATTTATCGGCATCTTCAAAATGGATTTTACATTTATGGGCTTGATGAGAAAAGTTAAAGGATCCTTTTATTCATGGATTTATTTCAACAAAAGGCTATTTAGAAAGATATATATGACATATTTTGAAATGTAACCGAGTACATAGATTTAAGTATTTATGGCTTTTTATTTAAAACGATGATAATTATCAAAAACAAAACGAATGCTTGATGAAAGTATGTATTTGGAGAGTAAAATGATGATTTTAAAACATCATTCTTAGATGAAACTTTGGATCCATTCAACAATAATAGTATCTTTTTAGAAATTTGCGAAGATGATATTATTTCATGTAATTTATTTTTTAATATTTCACTGATCAAATTAAATTTATTTTACGATAATTTCATGTCTGAAGTACAATGCATTAAACAAAGACGTTTGATGTACGGTTATAAAAATGTAAAATATTATTTTGCATATTATTACAAACATTTGAAAATGAACTGTAAAAGACTTTTTTAGAATAGATATTATATAATATTTTGCAATATAGATCACTGATACGAAAAAATTCAGAAACAAAAAAGAAATATAAGTTTAAAAACATCTGTACTGTAACTGTAGCATTATTTTCATATCTCTCTAAGTTATGGATAAATATCTTATTTAAATTTATGCCTAAATATTTAATCAGAATAATTAGATCAACATTTAATAAAAGCATTAAAGTCAGATATTTATATTTTTTCATACCAGCCCAATGTAAAGAATGTATATGTAAAGAATGTACAATGAAAACTTTAGTTTCTAAGGTAAGGTAAGTAAGAAACCAGTATTTTGAATAAGATAAACTTTCTTGAAAATAAAATCAAATACACCTGAAACCCATTTCGTACTGTTCATTCTAAAATAATCTCTAACTATTTAAACGGGAAAAGAAATGTCTTAAAAACAGAGGAAGAACAAAACATTTTAGATTTTAAAAATTAGAAGCAGCATAAATAAAATAGCGAAGCAGTATAATCAAATGATCGAAAAAGTAGCTTCAGTATTCAAAAAGATCCATTTTTCTTGAAACTATAAATCTAAAAGAATTATTTCACTATTTTTCATAGTTATGATTCGTTTAGATTGCTATATTTTATCTGAAATTAATTTTCTTTTCAAAAT